>JAACNH010001369.1:0-81342 GCA_019447015.1 Hymenochirus boettgeri | reverse complement strand
TATATGTAACATGGTGGCTATATAGGAGATAGTACCCAGGATATTATATATAACAGGGTGTCTATATAGGAGATGGTACCCAGGATATTATATGTAACAGGGTGGCTATATAGGAGATGGTACCCAGGATATTATATGTAACAGGGTGGCTATATAGGAGATAATACCCAGGATATTATATATAACAGGGTGGCTATATAGGAGATAATACCCAGGATATTATATATAACAGGGTGTCTATATAGGAGATGGTACCCAGGATATTATATGTAACAGTGTGGATATATAGGAGAAAGTACCCAGGATATTATATGTAACAGGGTGGCTATATAGGACAAAGTACCCAGGATATTATATGTAACAGGGTGGATATATAGGACAAAGTACCCAGGATATTATATGTAACAGGGTGGTTATATAGGAGATAATACCCAGGATATTATATGTAACAGGGTGGCTATATAGGAGAGGAAGATAAGACATAGCTCCTTTACCTCCTGTTCTTTAATTAATACATTAATGGAAGTTTACTTTTTAGTGAACTATTCCTTTAACACTGACTGTGACTGGAGGTCAGTAGCTGTAAACTGGTAAATATAAAATACCTGCACAGACTGGTACACATAAGATGCCCTCATGCCCAGCCCACACAGACTAGTAATAATAATATTATTCCTCTCTAGCAATGCCCACATACACAGTCACCTACCCTATCAAAATGAGTAGAGCAGGCCTTTACATGCTGCATGAAAGGATCCCTGCATGACCATGAATGTCCATCTGTGATTTTTTCCTTTCTCTGTACTAACTGTGATGTATTTAGTGACCAAAGGGGGGCACAGTGATAAAACCTTTCAGTTAGATCAACTGAGTTAAAGTTTAGTTCTTGAAGACATTTTGCTACTCATATGACTGGATCTCTCAATTTAGAATGTCTTACCAAATACAAGAATCTGAACGTCTTTCAAGAACTAAACTTCAAGTCCAGTTAATCAACTGAATACACGATATACCCTGTAGATGAGTGAACTAATCAGCACTGATTAGGTCTGCTAATGGATGAATCCAATTAAGACAGGTAATTAGTACTGATTAGGTCTGCTCACGGGTGAAATCCAATAAGACAGGTACATAGCACTGATTAGGTCTGCTCACGGTGAATCCAATTAAGACAGGTAATTAGCACGATATGTCTATTACCGGGCGAATCCAATAAAACAGGTAATTAGCACTGATTAGGTCTACTCACATGTGAATCCAATTAAGACAGGTAATTAGCCAATTAAGACAGGTAATTAGCACTGATTAGGTCTGCTCACAGGTGAATCCAATTAAGACAGGTAATTAGCACTGATTAGGACCACTCACAGGGGAATCCAATAAAGAGGCAGGTGTTGATTTTGCCTATGACATATTCATTAAAGTGTAAACACAATAATTCAGAATTTCACAGATACAATAGAAACACAGATAGATTAGATAATATTAAATAGCTAGATAGTAACACATTTCTCCTGTATGTCCTTTAGCAATTTTCTGTCTCTGGTTAGAAAAGTGTGGGAGGAATCTATACAGGAATCATAAGAGAAAATAAAAGAGATGAATTAGAAGTAATAGAACAGAATCTTTCAAGATAAATACATAAATTTCCATTTTCCAGTCAAAAATACGATCAAATAATGAAGAAAAAATTCCTTTTTAGAAGATTTTTTTTCTTTTGGCAAGATCAACTAGGTGATCAGAACTGATTTTCAAATATCAATCTGTGCCTTTAAATCTTTTTATTAGTCATTCAATAGCAATGACTTAGAACATTTTTTCATTAGTGAATGGATCTCTTTGATCTATTAACATATACTATAGTAAGGCGGTGCTCAGTTTACCACCAGTTCACTCTAGCAGGAAGTAAATTTGAGATCAGTGCTGACAATAGGTCATATCAGAAGATACGTGGACATCCTTTAAGATTAGAAGAAAAGTGAGAACCATGAAACAGTTCCAGCAGATGTGGTAATGGCAAGTTCACTGAATAGCTTTAAAAGGGGCAGAATAAGTTTCTAAAACTAAATATTATTATTATTATTATTATTATTGTGAATTTATATAGCACCAACAACTTCAGTAGCGCTGTACAATTACATGTATACATTCACATCAGGCCCGCCCCAAAGAGCTTATAATCTAAGCACATTTATTTGACATATACATCTTATCAGTATTTCTTTATGATTGGGGGAAACCAGAGTGCCAGGAGGAAACCCACGCAAGCGTACTATACTACTATGTAACTGTTAGACCGCATTAAAGGAATAGTTCACTGCAATAGTGAACTTTCCTTTACTACATTGATTGAAGACCAGGAGGTTAAGGAGCTATGTCTTACCTTCTGTTCTTCAATCAATTGTTGGATAGCCAGGAACAAAGATGGGAAAAGCTTACCTTTCATGCAATCCAGCATGGCCACTCTGAAATTCCAGACCGCTTCCTGCTTCTGTTATAGTGCGGATTATCGGGCATGCATGTGTGTTATAGCAGAACAGAAGCAGGAAGTGGTTGGGACCTGTCAGAGTGGCCATGCTGGATTGTGTGAAAGCGTAAGCTTTTCCCATCTTCTTTCCAGGCTATCCAACTATTGATTGAAGAATAGGAGGTCAGGTGTAGCTCCTTAACCTCCTGGCTTCAATCAATGTAGTAAAGGAAAAGTTTGAAACAAGAGCATGTTCAGGTAAAGACCCGTCACTCAAACTAGATATTATAATATGCCCCTCCCCCTGACCTCTTACTGATGGAAATAATATTTGTCTGTCCTGCCAGCACACTCTGCTAGGTGGAGACTTGCAGTCAGCAGAGGAAAGTCAACTGATCGTCTGTGCTCACTTGTTTAAAAGGAATCTCTGGTTTATCTATTAATCCTAAATATATCAAGTGTTATAATAGAACCACAAAATGTGATGTGATTATCATATTAGTCAGTATGTAAATCAGTATATCTTTTAATCTCCCCGTCAGCAGTGGTATACTACTACCCCCAACCACCCGTGACTGCTGGGGGTATAAGGGGCCCGGACGGGTCTTGTAATCAGCCAGGCCGGGTCCATTTTTATCCCTTTTGTCTCCATTTTATTTTACCCGCATGCTGGGGGAGGGTTGTGTCTGGCTGTAGTCTGTATGTACATAAGAATCCATACTTCCTGTACCGGTCAAGATTGGCTGCTTCTGCTGCCCACGTGATATGGTGAATGTGGTGGGCGGAGTCCAAGTAGAAGAACTGCTGCTCTGGAGACTGGTTCTGTCTGCGGGTGTCCTGGCTAATTCAGACTGCCTGTCTCTGAGTCAGTGTGACTGCTGCCCCTGGCACCTGCTTACTTGTTATGTGCAGTGTGTACATCCACGTTCACTTCAATCCGAGTCCAGAGACTCCAGTAAGTCTAGGATCTACTACTAATACATCTAATAGGAATGGGAAATGACACACACTCACTTTTACAGAGACAGACAGACAGAGATAGATAGACAGACAGAGAGAGATAGACAGACAGAGATAGTCAGACAGAGATAGATAGATATAGATAGACTATAGATAGAGATATAATAATAGACAGAAAATAAGATAGATAATCAGACAGATAGACAGACAATCAGATAGATAGATAGATATAGATAGACAGAAATAGATAGATAGATATAGAAAATAGACAGAAATGATAGATAGATATAGATAGACAAAATAGTCTAAATAAACAGATAGATAGATAAACAGACAGATAGAGATATATAGATATGATAGCAGATAGACAATCAGATAGATATAGATAGATAGACAGACAATCAGATATAGATTCTATATATAGATAGACAACAGATAAGATAGATAGACAGACAGATAGACAGAAAAGGAGGAGGCAGTTGTGGTTGGTTGACATGGGGCCCCTATCAAATCTTGCTGGGGCCCCACGATTTCTAGTTAATCTGGCTGCCTGTCAGTCTATCTATCTATTTACTTATCTAACATGTCTGTCTATGGCTATTTCTAGGCATATGGGACCTAGGCAAACAGCTAGGCAATCATTTTATGAGGAGGGCGCCATTCAAAGTTTTTTCTATTAAAGCAGGGATCCTAATCAGCCAGAGCAATAAGCTGTTACCAATCTACTTACCTGTAGCTTCTCTTTATACATACAATACATCATCGTGCCTGAGTTTTCTACTCAATGTAAAGACTAATCCAATAGGGGGTTGGGTTAAGATATTATAGATGATGAGAGAAGTTGTACAATGTTCCCACTGCCACAGACAGCAGCCATATCTCTCCACATCATCCACCAACACAAACCTACCCCTTCCCAGACAACAACCATTGGTATCTGCAGACACTACCAATTCCCATGTACTGGTAGTGGAATGGACAGATACCTGTCAGCATCACTCAGGCAGAGAGGGAGAGGTGTAAGCTGGGTCTGCTAGACTCACAGTAAGTGCCTCTAGAGGTGCAATTGGTCGTTAGTTAGTTATATTGTGGAGTGAGTATAGTTACCAATCACAATATTATTCATTCATATTCATAGTTTAAACTTTTATCATTTGGAAGTTACTGAACTTTTACATTTCAGTTTTGTACCCAAATACTGTTACAATGTATAAAGTACGTTACTCATTCTTTAATCTCTGTCCTTAATGTTCAATGATTGTATCTTCCAATGGTACTGTATGTGTTTATCATCTTTAATCAGTGTCCTACATTGGATAGGATTACATTATGGGGACTTGTCCTTAATAGGATTAAGCAGATCTTTATTTCTATTGGCCATGAAATCCCTATTATCATTCTTATTTGTATTTCTATTATCAATATCGTTTTTCTCAATCACAGTTTGTTCATGTTTTCACACTCCATTTTTCTCCAGTTTTATGGCATTAATAACCCTTGTTTTCACGTGAGGAAACATTATTGGCCTCTTATAAATATAGCGCTAAATACTTCAAACTGGCAAAATAAGCAAAGTGTTCGGTAATGAATTGGAAAAATAATGGTTAATTCTAAAAATGTCCCTTTATTTTTATTCTTCTAGAGAATCGATTCATAACCGGGAGAGTTTTGTTCTCTAAAATGTCTATCAAGTCCGAACACCAGAACAATCAAGTCCAGAATCCATGGTTCCCCTAATACACTGGGTACAGCCAAGGAAATATTAACCCAAGAGATCAGAGGTCGGAGAGAATTCCCATCATTACACTGAGTGTGGGGAGAAATTCAACACAAAGATCTTCAATCCTTATCAACTGACAGAAACCTTCTACTTGTACAGAATGTGGAAAACATTTCTAGGAAACATCAACCTTATATCTCACCAAACCATCCACACAGGGGTGAAACCTTTCACTTGTACAGAATGTGAAAAAATTTCTAGAAATATCACCTATATCTCACAAACCATCCACAGGGAAGAAACTTTCACTGTTCAGAATGTGAAAAACATTTCTACAACAAGGCCTACTTAATCATCAAAAAACGTCCACAGGGTGAAACCTTTCACTTGTACAGAATGTGAAAGAAAACATTACTACAAGCCAAAGCCTACCTTTCATCAAATCATCCACACGGTGAAACCTTTCCTTACACATGTGAAAAAACATTCACTAGACAAGCAAAACCTACTTGTTCATCAAACCGTCACAGGGGGAAAAATTTTCATGTACGAATGTGGAAAGTTTCTTGTAGACAGTCTCTTCACACAGAGAATCCACACAGGAAAAACCTTTTTTTTGTACAGAATGTGGAAAAGTTACTTCTAGAAAAGTTCTTATTACACAGGAATCCACACAGGAGAAAAACCCTTTTCATGTAAGAATGTGGAAAAATTCTCTCAGAAAAGCAACTTAAAATACACAGCGAATCCACACAGGGAAAAACCCTTTCATGTACAGAATGTGGGAAAGAATTCCTCCAAAGGACCTTCAAATACACAGCGAATCCACACAGGGGAAAAACCCTTTTCATGTACAGAATGTGGGAAAGAATCTCTCGCAATAGCACCTTCAAAAACACCAGCGAATCCACACAGGGGAAAAAACTTTTCATGTACAGAATGTGGAAAGATATCTTGCAAGCGCCCTTCAAAACACAGCAAATCCACACAGGAGAAAACCTTTTTCATGTACGAATGTGGGAAAAAAATTTATTTCAAGAAGCTACCTTCAAATACACCAGCGAATCCACACAGGGGAAAAACCCTTTTATGTACAGAATGTGGGAAAAAATTACTCTCAAAGCCACTTCAACACACCAGCGAACCACACAGGGGAAAAACTTTTCATGTACAGATGTGGGAAAAAATTAATCCATCGAACGCCCTTAAAACACCAGCGAATTCACAAAGGGGAGAAACCCTTTTCATGTCAGAATGTGGGAAAGAATTCCTACAAGTACATCTTCAAAAACACCAGCAATCCACACAGGGGAAAAACCTTTTCATGTACATGTGGGAAAAATTTCATTTCCAAGAGCACTTCATACACCAGCGGAATCCACACAGGGGAAAAACCCTTTTCATGTACAGATGTGGGAAAGAATTCCTTACAAGTACAGCCTTCAAAAACACCAGCAATCCCCACAGGGGAAAAACTTTCTTATTGGTTAATGTTAGAAAAATTCTCCGTACAGAAACGGACAAGCTAATCGCCTGTTTTGTTTACAGAAAAAATTTTCATAAAACCAATGCTACATAAGTGTGTCTCAGGTTGCTCAGGTTTTACATTAAATTTGCCATTGGCTGTGCTATTTCCAAAAGGGTAATTAGTGTAATATAATTATGAATATGAGGCAACGTTAAGTTTTACGTATCTTGTAGCACAGAACTCTAAGGCAGAGAGCACAGATTCTCCTTCCTGACCAGGATCCCACAAGTGATTTCTGCATTGTGGGATCTCATAAAGGTAGTAACTTTCTAGTAAGTTTCTAGTTCTGCATTGGCCACACTGTATATACCGAGTATAAACCAAGGTACCCAATTTTTACCTGAAAAAAACAATAAAGTGATTGACTCGAGATAAGCGAGGGTGAAAATGTAGCCACTACTGCCTTCTGATTCTGATTGTTTTGAGGCTTTAGTTGCTTAAAAGGACAGCAGAATTCCCATACAGTAATAGCCCAAATCAGTATGGGAATACTGATGGGAAATCTGCCCTTTTAAAGGGCAATAAAGCCTAAAAAGATACAATCAAAGATAACAATAGACTATCCTCCTTCTTATTCTGTAGTTTTTTAGTTGCCCTTTAAAAGGACAGCAGATTTCCCATACAGTATGCATACTGGATTTTATTACTGTATCAGAATTATAGTTCATTTAAAAGTCAACTACATTCTTATTATGGACTCCAGATGTTTAGAAACTCAACTCCCAGCATGCTTATTAGCTGGGAGTTAAGTTTCAAACATCTACACCCTCACCCTCCACCCAGTTCAGTGGTGCCTTCTGTGGGCTCTCCTCTGTGTCATCCGGTAAAACTTGGGGGCTTCCTATCCGTCAGGACTTGTGATAGGGTTTGCCTGTTGTGCAGCCTGTGTGTGCCAGCATTGAAGTACATTACTTAAGCAATCCAGCAGCCATGCGCCGATTCCCTGTACTGGCATGCCGGCTAATTGCTGCTGGATCAGTAAAGTAAGTACTGACTCGAGTATAAACCGAGTTCAAGGTTTCAGACTGATTTTATAGCCTGAAAAACCCGGTTTATTCTTGAGAATATACAGTAAGTCTTTTCTTACACATTATATTTCCTATAATGGTTTATACAAAAATAATTGATAATTAGTGAATAATGTCAGATCTATTTTATTTTACACTGAAAGAAACATTATAAAGTACATTGGCAGATTGTCATTACATGAGATGACTACACATCCTAGACATGTCATACAGTATCTGTACTGTGGACAGATTTAGTTCTGTGTCTGTTAATTAACTATATACAATAAACTTTATGTTGATCAATATTTATTGAGGTCTTGTCTGTTATTTTTAATTTCCCTGTACCATGTGGTAAAGGGAGTAGAAAATAGAAAATAAATAATAATGAGATAAAAAGAGGTCGGAAGGGGGAGAAAAAGCAGAAGTGAGAAGAGGTGTCAGAGAGGAGAGAGGACAACACCCCAGGAGAGGGATCTGTATATGTATGGGATATTTATTTATGTACAAGTCTATCCAGGGTTTCCAGACATTATCATATTTACAAGGGAAATTTCTGTGGAGATAAAGAATGTTGTATGATAGTGTTAGATTTTTATAATCAATTAGCCTAATAGCAGCCATCTTGTTTTTAACCACCATTTTGTCTTGTATTATTTCATGTATTTTCATGTATTTGCAGATGTTTGTTTCCAAATGTTCTTTCTCATATCATGGTATTGATAACACTTCCCAGTGAACTCAAGGTCTTTTTCCTTCCACATTGTGTGCCAACCTCCATCCCTCCTTACATTCCAGGAATGTTTTTATACCTCATCTATAGACACAGAGTCTGGCAGTGCCCCCTTTCTTTTCTTTATATAATTCCACGTTTTCTTTCTTCTCCCGTCGACTGTAAGGGTCTTTAACTGGGTCTAACACAGGCATCAGGGTCCGGCGTGTTTAGTGCAGGATATTTATTCTAACAGATCTGTATTTATTAGTAATCCAATGTTTATATTGTGGAGGGGTCAGGACATCCTAGTTAGTACAATTACTTTCTGAGTATACCGTATATATTCGAGTATAAGTCGAAATTTTTGCTTTAAAGTTAGCCTGAAACCTAACCTCGACTTATACTCGGGTCAAGTCCTAATTTAGATCCAAATTCTGCATTGCAGATAGTACCAGTAGGTGGCGATGTGTTAAACCTGCATAGAAAGTTACATGAGTTGTTCTTGTTTACACTTCTCCTTCCTGTAGTCTGGTTGCTGGATTCACTCAGCACTGTCACTGCTCATCTGGATGCTGTAAATCTGATGGGTCTCCTCAGTTTGGGGCAAAAAACAGCTGGTAGTACAGTGCAAATGATAGCATGAAACTACAACTCTCAGGAGACATTTTTAAATGTTGGGGTCAGAGAATCCTTTACTATATGGGAGTCAGAGTGCCCTTTACTATATGGGGGCAGAGTGCCCTTTACTATATGGGGGTCAGAGTGCCCTTTACTATATGGGGGTCAGAGGCCTTTCTATATGGGGGTAGAGGGCCCTTTATATATGGGGGTCAGAGGGCCCTTTACATATAGGGGTCAGAGGGCCCTTTACTATATAGGGTCAGAGGGACCTTCTATATAGGGGTGGCCCCCTTATAGTAAAGGGCACTCTGACCACCATATAGTAAAGGGCACTCTGTGTCCATAATAGTAAAGGGCCCTGACCCCCATATAGTAAAGGGCCTCTGACCCCCATATTAAGGGCCATCTGACCCCCATATAGTAAAGGGCCTCTGACCTCCATATAGTAAAGGGTACTCTGATGTCCATATAGTAAAGGGCACTCTGACCCCCATATAGTAAAGGGCACTCTGACCCCATATTGTAAAGGGGCCCTTGACAGCCATATAGTAAAGGGCACTCTGACCCCATATAGTAAAGGGCACTCTACCCCCCCCATATAGTAAAGGGCACTCTGAACCCCATATAGTAAGGGCCCTCTGACCCCCATATAGTAAAGGGCCTTGACCCCATATAGTAAAAGGGCCCTCTGACCCCCATATAGTAAAGGGCCTCTTCTGACCTCCATATAGTAAGGGTACTCGGACCCCATATAGTAAAGGGCCCTCTGACCCCCATATAGTAAAGGGCCCTCTGACCCCATATAGTAAAGGGCCCTCTGACCCCCATATAGTAAAGGGCCCTCTGACCCCATATAGTAAAGGGCACTCTGACCCCCATATAGTAATGGGCACTTTGACCCCCATATAGTAAAGGGCACTCTGACCTCCATATAGTAAAGGGCCCTCTGACCTCCATATAGTAAAGGGCACTCTGACCCCATATAGTAAAGGGCACTCTGACTCCCATATAGTAAAGGGCACTCTGACTCCCATATAGTAAAGGGCACTCTGACCCCATATAGTAAAGGGCACTCTGACTCCCATATAGTAAAGGGCACTCTGACCCCAATAGTTAAGGGTCACCTGAGAGTTATAGCTTCAAGCTGTCATTTGCACTGTACTAGCAGCTGTTTTTTGCCCCAAGCTGAGGAGACACATAAGATTTTCAGCATCCAGATGAGCAGGAAGGATTGTAAAGGCAGATCAGCTCCTGTAACTTTCTATGCAGATGAAGGTTTTTTTTAACACAGCGCCACCTACTAGTTACTATCCGCAATTGCAGCATTGGGATCTAAATTAGGACTTGACCCGAGTAGAAGCCAAGGGTAGGTTTTTAGACTAATTTTAAAGCCTGAGACTTTCGACTTATATTCAAGTATATACGGTAGTACTAAGTGAGATAGGGTTGGCATCCAAGAATAAGACGAGGTAGAACATTCAATCCAAGTAGTTCAGTATATGGACCAAGATAAAGACTTTTTGTCACTAGTATGAGTGGCATTTATCCTTCCAAAGGTATTATCAATGGAACCAGTAATTTTCCATTTATTTCACTTGTTGCACGTATAGATTTGTATATAAAATAACAGTGCACGAGGGGGTAGGTGAAAGCTGGTGAGTTTCATTTCACATCTGTAGCAAGATGGAGGATGAACTTAGTCTCTGGTAAAACTCTGGTGCAAATGATAAACATTCCCCACCAGGTACCAGTATATTAGAAAAGCAGGTGTTCCCACTAATGCTTCCTGCATAGTAACAGCTTTTCTGTTTACTTCAGAAATATATAATATATTTTGTTGGGATGCTAATATTTACATTTTTACTCACCTTACATGCTCATCCAGCAGTTTAAAGCAATATGGCAGCTCCCACCTATTCTAACTCACAGGTAATCTAAGGGTTAATAAAGCTTCTTGGTTTAGCAATTCCACCATCTCCATTTGTTTTCCAGATGGTCTAACTCAACAGGATATCATCTTTAAACAAACAGGTTGTCAAAAATCTGTGTAACAGGCAGTACAGTTCTAGACTTACCGGCACTATGGCAGCAGGGGGGGCAGCTAAGCAAAGCTAAAAACAGATGTCAGTTCTCCATACAATTCATATTTCATTATAATTCAAGGGAAGAATATATGAAACATTTCCCCAAATAATGTCAGCTGATGCTGGAATTAAGACACATCTGTACATATATATTACAAGTCGGTATCACAAGAGGAACTTGAGATATTTTACTTGGTCATACAAACTCCTGTACATATCATGTCTGGTGTCTCTGAATTGTGTAAAATTAGCGGAGCACAAAACTGTTAATATTTCACGTGTGGCATGTACGGTGCATGTATGTACAGACTGGGTAAATATGAATATAATATTCCCTCCAAACGTACAGGATAAACCTTCCAGGGAAGAGACAGACAAACCCTCTACGGACCAAACCACTCCCTGATTCAGGATACCCTATAAATATACAGACACTGGAATGGCAATTGGTTCTCCACTTTACCATCGAACAGGAAACATCAAAGCCGATTGGTTGGACTGTACATTGGCTACCATCTTGGATTATCATTTTGGATGAAGTTTTCATGGACTTTGATCCTGGACTTAACAGACGTCTTTTACCAAAGTATTTTCTTCCTTTTCAATTTTATTATTCTTAATTTTGTGTTACCCTTAATGTTAAATTATTTACTATAGTATTTTTCCATAAATAAATTGAATAAATGATATAAAATCATTGGAAGGCTAATTATCCTATTCTGAGTACCGTATATACTCGAGTATAAGCCGACCTGAGTATAATAAAATAATAAAAACTGATTGACTCGAGTATAAGCCGAGGGTAGAAATTATCACCACTACTGCAAACCTGTAATTACCGGTACCTAAAATGATTAGAAAATGAACATGAATAAAGACTGGGCCATGTTTTATTTTTAGAGTACGGTATTTATTTTCAAATAAAAACAACCTGTTTTGTAGTCACTATATGCATTAAAGCAACATTAGATACCACAAACATACCGGTGCCCATAAAACTACCACAAAAAAAGTATGGAAAATATTTTAACTCTGTCTGTCTGTCTATCTCTGTCTGTCTGTCTATCTCTGTCTGTCTGTCTATCTCTGTCTGTCTATCTCTGTCTGTCTATCTCTGCCTGTCTATCTCTGCCTGTCTATCTCTGCCTGTCTGTCTATCTCTGCCTGTCTATCTCTGCCTGTCTATCTCTGCCTGTCTATCTCTGCCTCTCTGCCTGTCTATCTCTGCCTGTCTATCTCTGCCTGTCTATCTCTGCCTGTCTATCTCTGTCTGTCTCTCTATATCTATCTCTGTCTGTCTGTCTATATCTATCTCTGTCTGTCTGTCTATATCTATCTCTGTCTGTCTGTCATAGGCAAAATCAACACCTGCCTCTTTATTGGATTCCCCTGTGAGTGGTCCTAATCAGTGCTAATTACCTGTCTTAATTGGATTCACTGAGCAGACCTAATCAGTGCTAATTACCTGTCTTAATTGGATTCACCAGTGAGCAGACCTAATCAGTGCTAATTACCTGTCTTAATTGGATTCACCACATTACAGAACCTGTATATCCTTCTTCCAGAACCAGACCCTGGTAAACATCAGAGAGGATGGACTGGAGGGAAGAGAGAGTTCCCACAGCCATGATCGTACATTGACTACGAACGTGGTGATAGATTTATGGTTTTTATTGTAGATTTACATGAATATGATCGTATATTAATGATTCTTACACCGATCATTAAAGGCGCAGTACTGCTCGTCCTCTGTGCACGGAGAAGGCACACAAGTTAAGCAGAAGGCAGCGGGGGTTAGAAGGCTGGTAAGAACATTTGGGGAGATTTTTCTGTGATATAAACCTCGCGGGGTTGGGGTTGGACCCTAAAACATTTCTATGTAAAGTTATTTAGTCTAATGAAATCCCTTTCAACATGAATTGTACCGATCTGTGTGTTATTGGTTTATAGGAATCACTGGTTCTTACTATTTTATTGTTTATTAAACCGAGGATGGATCTTTTACCGTTTGGGTTTATGGATTTCTTGGAAACAATGGGAAGCCTGTTCCTTCCTGCATTGTCCACAAGATTGGAAGTTCGTTCCCTGATCCCCGAGGGAGATATACAGGATTTCTAACGGCACGAGACTATTGTACGGAGGAGATGGTGTCCGACTCGACGTTTACTGAGTTAATTAGTTCCTAACGTAAATTATCAGGAATTCAAGTTTTATTAGTTATACCACTCAATATAGGTAATAGGATAATACAAAGGGGACAGAAACGTCTTCATACCCATACAATCTCTATCTCACAGAAACACAAACACAAATCTCTATCCACAGAACACACAATTATCTCACAAACAACAATCTCTATCTCTCACACACACACAATCTCTCTCTCACCACACACACCACCAATCTCTATCACACACACACAAACACTATCTCATCTCACAGACACACCACAATTATATCACAAACACAACACAATCTCTATCTCTCACACACAACACAATCTCTATCTCTCTCACAAAACACACACACACACACCAATCTCTATCTCACAGACACACACACATTGCAATCTCTATCTCACAGACACACACACAATCTCTATCTCACAGAAACATACCTACCAATCTCTTCTCAAAGAACATACACACACACACACATATCTCTATCTCACAGACACCACACAATCTCTATTATGACACACACAACAATTCTCTATTCTCACACACACACAATCTCTATCTCACAGACACACACACATCTTATCTCCAGACACACACACAATCTTATCTCACAGACCACACATACAATCTCTAGATCAAAGACATACACAAAATCTATATCTCACAGAACATACAATCTCTATCTCAACACACACACACACAATTCTTCTCACACATACCATTATCACACAAACACACACTACATCCATATCTCATAGACACAAACACACAAACACATACAATCTCGATATCAAAGCACACACAACCACACAATTATATCTCTCCACACACAACAATCTCTATCTCAAAGACACACACCATAACCAATAGCTCTATCCAAAGACATACACACACCTATCTCACAGACAAACACAATCTCTATCACACACAACACACACAATCTCTATATCTCACACACCCACACAATCTCTATCTCTCATCTCACACACACACACCACACACAATCCTATCTCACAGACACACACACAGAAATCTCTATCTCACACACACACACACAATCTCACTCACAGCCCACACATACAAATCTCTATCTCAAAGGACATACAACAACACACAACCACACTATCTCTATTCACAGAACAACAATCTCTTTATACACACACACCATCTCTATCTCACAACACACAATTCTATCTCACAAGACACACACACAATCTATATCTCATAGACACCACACACAATCTCTAGCTCACAGACACCCACATACATCTCTATCCAAAGACATCACACAATCTCTATCTCACAGCACATTTTACAATCTCTATCTCAACCACAACACACAATCTATATTCTCACACATACAATCTATCACCACAAAACCACACACATACAATACCTATCTCATAGACACACACACAACACCACACATACAATCTCTATATTCACAGACACACACACACACAATCTCTATCTCTCACACACACATCTCTATCTCACAGACACACACACAATCTTTCTCAAAGACCATTACACACAATCTGCTATCTCAAGGACACACACATACAATCCTATCTCAAAGACACACACACACACACACACACACACACACTATCTCTATCTCACAGACACACACAAATCTCTATCTCAAACCACAACACCAATCCTCTATCTCACACATACAATCGATCACACAACCAACACACATCCAATCCCTATATCCTAGACACACACACACACACACAACAATCTCTATATCACAGACACACACACACCAAATCTCTATCTAACACACACACCATCTCTATCTCACCGGACACACACATACACATCTTATCTCCAAAGACATACACACAATCTCTATCTCACAGACACAAACATACAATCTCTATTCAAAAGACACACACACCCAAACACACACAACCACTATTCTATCTCACAGACAAACAACAATCTCTATATAACGACACAAGACACAATCTTATCTCACACATACAATATATCACACCAAACACCACCACATTACAAATCCCTATTCTCATAGACACACACCCACACACACATAAATCTCTATATCACAGACACACACACACAAATCTATATCTCACACCACACAATTCTATCTCACAGACACACCACATTACAATCTCTATTCAAAGACATACACACAATCTCTATCTCACGACACATACAATCTCTATCTTAAACACACACACACACCACCACACAATCTATATCTAACACCATACAAAAACACATACAATATATAACACAACCACACACATACAAGCCCTATTTTATAGACACACACCACACAAACACACATACAATCTCTATATCACCGACACAAACCACACTGTTCTCTATCGCACAGACACACACACCACACAAACACACAACACACACACACACCACACCCACACACACACAAAACACAACACAATCTACTATAGCACAGGAAACACACACACACACACACACAATCTCTATCTCACACATATATACAATCTCTATCTCAGAGACACACACAAAACACACACATATAATATCATCTCCCAGACACCAAGCACACAATCTGTATCTCACAGCACAACACACATACAATCTCTATATCACAGACCCACACACAATTTCTCTATCTAACAGAAAACACATACAATCTCATTCACACACACACAACACACCAACACAATCTCTATCTAACACATACAAACACATACAAGTATAAAACAAACCACACCACATACAATCCATCTTATAGACAAAACACACAACACACACACATACACTCTATATATCACAGAACCACTACACACACAATCTCTATCTCACAGACACCACACACAATCTCTATCGCACAGACACACACACACAATCTCTATATCACCACATATAACACAATCTCTATCTAAGAGAAAACACACAAACACACACATATAACTCTATCTCACAGGACACACAACACAATCTGTATATCACCGCACACCACATACAATCTCTATCTCACACAAACACACACAATCTCTATCTCACAGGCACACACACACATACAATCTCTATCTCTCACACACACACACACACACACAATCTCATCTCACACATACAAACACATACAATCTATCACACAACCACACACTACAATCCCTATCTCATAGACACACACACACATAACAAATTCTATTCACAGACACACACCATATCTATCTCACCGACACACAAACACAATCTCATCTCACAGACAAACACAACATCTCTATCTCACAGACACACACACACAATCTACTATTCTCACAGACCCCACCCACACACACACACAATCTCTATGCACAGACACACACCCACACACACACACCACATCTCTATCTCACACATATATACAATCTATATCTCAGAAGAAACACACAAAACACACATATAATCTCTATCTCACAGACACACACCACCAATCTGTATCTAGACACACACATACAATCTATATCACACAGGACACACCAACCACATCTGGATCCTCACACACACACACATACAATCTCTATCTAATAGAAACATACAACACACATCTCATCTCACACATATATACAAGCTCTATCTCACAGAAACAACAATCTATATATCACCAGACACACACACACACAACAACAATCTCATCTCACAGACACACAACACATACCCCCAATTCTGATCTCACAGGACACACATAGGCTGGGTTACACATGGAGGGACAATTTGTCCCCAAAACCGAGCCCCCCCATCGGCCCAGGCAATGTCCATCGGTCAAAAACAAGCAACTGTGGCCACGGTGTGCGGCATTATAGAGAGGAACCGCATGATGATCAAGATTTCTGACATGTCCAATTGTACGATCCGGCCCCACACCAGCCATTTATTTTCTACCAATCAAACAGTTGCCATGAAAACCCTGTTGATTGGCCTAAAAATATGGGCTGGTGTGTAACCAGACCATAACTACACACATATTACAATTATCTATATCACAGACACACACACACACAAACACAACAATCTCTATCTCACAGAAACACAATATTACCATCTCTATCTCACAGAAACACACACATATACAATCTCTATCCACAGAACACATATACCAATCTCTATCTCAAAGCCACACACACACATACAATCTCTCTATATTACAGACACCACACATAATAAAATATCTATCTCACAGGACACACACATATACAAACTCGATCTCACAGACACACACACATACAATCTCTATCTTACAGACACAAAAACCCCCCCCCAAAAATATACATCTCTATCTCACAGAACAAACACTACAATCTCTATCCCACAGACCACACCACACATACAATCTCTATCCCCAGACACCCACATACAATCTCTATCTACAGACAACACACACATATACAATCCTCTTTCTCACAGACACACACACATTATATACAATCTCTATCTCACACACACACATACATTCTATCTCACAGACATACACACATACAATTCTACTCACAGACCCACACATATATAACACTCTCTATCTCACAACAACACACCACATTACCATCTCTATCTCAGGACCACACACACCGATACAATCTCTATCCACAGACACCACACACCACATATACAATCTCTATATCACAGACACACAAATCTCTATCTCACAGACAACACACACACAACCATCTCTATTCTAAAGACACCAAACACATATACAATCTCTATCTCCAGACACACACCACAAACACAATCTCTATTCAAAGACACACACACACACACCAATCTCTATCTCACAGACCACACACACACACAATCTCTTCTCACAGACACACACAATATACAATCTCTATCTCACAGACCACACACACCATACAATCTCTATCTCACAGACAACACAATCTCTAACTCAGACACAACACCCACACCAACCAATCATCTACAGACAACACACACACAATCTCTATCTCACAGACACACACACACAATCTCTATCTCACAGACACACAATCTCTATCTCACAGACACACACAATCTCTATCTCACAGACATACACAATCTCTATCCACAGACACACACATACAATCTTATATCCACAACAACACATACAAATCTCTATCTCACACCACCACACATAAGATCTATCTAACAGACAAACAATCTTCTATTCAAAGAGACACACACATAGAATCTCTATCACACACACACACAATCTCTATCTCACAGACACACACAGGTACAATCTCTGTCTCACACAGACACATATACAATCTCTATCTCTTACACACACATACAATCTCTATCACACACACACACACACTTTCTATCTCACAGACACACACAAATGTACAATCTCTATCACACACACACACACACGTACAATCTCTGTCTCACACAGACACACACACATACAATCTATATCACACACACACAATCTATCTCACAGACACACACACACGTACTGTCATGAACGCCAGTTCGCTGGACACGTGACCAATTAATTGGTACTCGCTGCCACCACTTTAAGTTGTGGCCTTAAAGACGCCCCAAAAATGCTCTTGACTCACTGACTATGCACAGCCCTGTCCTGGCAGCTAAATGGTTAACACTACACCATTCACTCCAGAAACTGGTTAATTGCCATCGGTCCTTCACAAGCAGTCACAGAGTTAATTAGCATTTACACTGCACACTCCATTCAAACACATATAAACTTATCAGAGGCTAACTGAGTTCTTTTAGAGCTTTCAGAAAGGAGGACGTATGTATATCATAAACAAACATTAGTTAATACATTTAGAAATAGTTTATTATTTCACAGTGTGATTACCTGTCAAGTCATTTTTACTGCTGCTCTGCACACTGTCCATCAAACTACACACTGTTCTATGCAGGGAAACCTAATCATTGCTAATTACCTGTCTTAATTGGATTCACCTGTGATTGGTCCTAATCAGTGCTAATTACCTGTCTTAATTGGATTCACCTGTGATTGGTCCTAATCAGTGCTAATTACCTGTCTTAATTGGATTCACCTGTGAGCAGACCTAATCAGTGCTAATTACCTGTCTTAATTGGATTCACCTGTGATTGGTCCTAATCATTGCTAATTACCTGTCTTAATTGGATTCACCTGTGATTGGTCCTAATCAGTGCTAATTACCTGTCTTAATTGGATTCACATGTGGTTATCTGAAATGGGCATAGCCACCCATACACATCATTCATCATGGGCCAGACCCCAATGATAAAATGTATTTACTAAGCTTAAAGGGCATGTCCACCCCCAAAACTATAATCCCCCTACTACTGGCCCCATCATTTAGTGTAGTTTAATCCTTATCTCACATCCCAGCTCCATATGGTTCTCCTGTAGTCCCCCCCAAAGTCCCAAAAACTGCCCACCAGGAGGATAGCAGAGTCCATATAGGACTCTGCCTCCTATCTGGCCTCCAGGAGAAGTTTGGCATGCGTACTGCAGCCCTTCTCCCCCTCCCTCTCCCTTCCAATTTGGATTCCCTCCCCCTAGTGTAAATCCCTTTCCAGCAAATATTCCCCCTGTCCCCCCAGCCCCAACCCCTATGTTAATATTAATAGAAAATGCCCGAAACATTACTTACCTTCCCTCTTGCCTCCGCCGAACACTGAACTCCCTGCAGCCACGTCCATGATTGGCTGCCACTCAGCCAATCACAGACGTGACTGCCGGTCCCGCCCCTCTGCTTGCATTGACTCACAAGCAGAGGGCCTGGCAGCGAGGCGGAGGCAAGAGTAAATAAAGTTTGGGGCATTTTCTAATAATATTAACATAGCTGTTGGGGCTGGGGGGACATACCCTTTAATGCTGGTACTGTACATAGCGAGATAGCAACTGACGCTGCATCTCCATTGGGTGAAATGTTGGTCACAGTGAATATTTTCAGAACGTCTAATAGTCACATTACAGAACCTGTATATCCTTCTTCCAGAACCAGACCCTGCGCCTGGTAAACATCAGAGAGGATGGACTGGAGGGAAGAGAGAGTTCCCACAGCCATGATCGTACATTGACTACGAACGTGGTGATAGATTTATGGTTTTTATCGTAGATTTACATTAATATGATCGTATATTAATGATTCTTACACCGATCATTAAAGGCGCAGTACTGCTCGACCTCTGTGAACGGAGAAGGCACACAAGTTAAGCAGAAGGCAGCGGGGGTTAGAAGGCTGGTAAGAACATTTGGGGAGATCTTTCTGTGATATAAACCTCGCGGGGTTGGGGTTGGACCCTAAAACATTTCTATGTAAAGTTATTTAGTCGAATGAAATCCCTTTCAACGTGAATTGTACCGATCTGTGTGTTATTGGTTTATAGGAATCACTGGTTCTTACTATTTTATTGTTTATTAAACCGAGGATGGATCTTTTACCGTTTGGGTTTATGGATTTATCTGTTGTATTCAATTAGATCAACTGGACTTGAAGTTTAGTTCTTGAAGACGTTTCGCTAGTCATCCGACTGGCTTTCTCAATTCAGAATGACTTGTACAAGAATCTGTGGCAATTATGTACCCTGGAAAATCCCAATTAGCATATCACAGCCAGATGTTAAGGGTGTGATTAGATAGTGGCTAAGAGGTGTTATAGGAACGTCCAGAGTAAGGTGTTAAAACAGCATTGTACATGGCAGACAGATGGTGTCGAACCCCCCCACCTCTATTTAGGCTTGGTTTCTTTATTTTCACATAAATGGCCTCCTTAACACCTCTCTTGAACCAGTCACGTTCCTTCGCCAGTATGTTAACATTACAATCTTCAAAGGTATGTCCTTTATCCTTAAGATGCAGGTACACGGCTGAGTCCTGACCCGAGGAATTGGCTCTTCTGTGCTGGGCCATACGTTGATGCAGTTGCTGTTTGGTCTCCCCCAAACAGCAACTGCATCAAATCTGCATCAAATCTTCCAGGGTACATAATTGCCACAGATTCTTGTACAAGTCATTCTGAATTGAGAAAGCCAGTCGGATGACTAGCGAAACGTCTTCAAGAACTACATTTCAAGTCCAGTTGATCTAATTGAATACAACAGATATACCATGACCTGGATGAATGAGAACCTTCACAAGCGGTTTATGGATTTCTTGGAAACAATCGGAAGCCTGTTCCTTCCTGCATTGTCCACAAGATTGGAAGTTCGTTCCCTGATCCCCGAGGGAGATATACAGGATTTCTAAAGGCACGAGACTATTATACGGAGGAGATGGTGTCTGACTAGAAGTTTACTTGTAGTTAATAGTTCCTAACGTAAATTATACAGAATTCAAGTTTTATATAAGGAATAATGCGCCCCTTACAGTGTAATATAAGGATATTACGCCACCGAGGAGTTCCCTGACCATATAGAAGCACAAGGCCATAGGCCGAGTGCTTTTATACAGGTCAGGGAACTCCGAGGTAAATGAATTGTTATATCCTTATATTACACTGTAAGGGGTGCACTGGAATGGGCAGAGCAGTGGGATATAAGAAATGAGTCACTTAGTGACATAGCTGAGTGATTTTTATAAGGATATATACCACTGCAGCTCCCATTATAAAATATCACACTTATGTATTATATATACACACCACTCAATATATGTAAAAGGATAATACAAAGACAGAATGTCACACACATACAATCTCTATCTCTAACACACACATACAATCTCTATCTCACAGACACACACATACAATCTATCTCACAGACACACACACATACAATCTCTATCTCACAGACACACACATACATACAATCTCTATCTCTGATACACACAATCTCTATCTCACAGACACACACACACACATACAATCTCTATCTCACACACACACATACAATCTCTATCTCACAGACACACACACAATCTCTATCACATACACTTATGGTCAATCTCTGTCTCACACGGACACACACATACAATCTCTATCACACACACTTTCTATCTCACAGACACACACACACGTACAATCTCTATCACACACACATGTACAATCTCTGTCTCACACAGACACACAATCTATCTCACAGACACACACACATGTACTGTCATGAACGCCAGTTCACTGGGCACGTGATCTGACCAATCAATTGGTACTCGCTGCCACCACTTTAAGTTGTGGCCTTAAAGACGCCCCAAAAACGCTCCTGACTCACTGAATATGCACACCCCTGTCCTGGCAGCTAAATGGTTAACACTACACCATTCACTCCAGCAGCTAACTGGTTAATTAGCATCAGTCCTTCACAAGCAGTCACAGAGTTAATTAGCATTTACACTGCACACTCCATTCAAACACATATAAACTTATCAGAGGCTAACTGAGTTCTTTTAGAGCTTCAAAGACAAAACTTATTACATTTTAGATTTAATATTCCAAAAGGTGGACAGTGCATATAATACAAAAATAAAATAAAATGGTGTTACAATAAAATGACATACAATAGGTACAACAGTTATATAAAATAAAAAGGATAAAAATATTCACAGACCCTACTCACTAGAAGAAGTCCTGTATCCCGGGGCAGGAAGAAACATCGGGTCCATACACACGGTTTTAGCATGTCCCCTTAGTATGAACACAGTGATAGGGGCTACAAGGATTTTTAAACCATTTGATGAGCCACCCCCCTCCTGGTATGTATGAGGTGGGAGTGTCTAGGAATGTCCAGATTTACGACTAGCCAAAAGCATTCATTCCCCCTCAGTTAGGCAGATTCCATATAAATGTAGATATGTACATTGTATTGGGATATTGACCACATATTCCTCTCCTGTATTAATTATCAATTCCTCCAATACCAAACATGACCTGTGTGCTATCCATATTTCCCAAGATATTAATAACTCGCCTTGGTAAGGGAATAAGGTCTCCATGTTGGGTATCATATTAATCGGCCTTCCTTTCCATTCACAAATATAATATTGGTTTCTATTTTACACATTCCAATACCAAAATACATTTATTTTACATGTATGACTGTCCTTAAAATGACCTCTTAGTACCCACCAGACCCCTAGCTGGAGAGAATTCCAGATACACGGTTTGGCCCCACATTGTCTGGAAAAGGAGATCTAGTTCCATGCTTCACTAATGGTAATATAAACAATAGGACTGTTCCAGGGTGGAAAGGTATTTTTATTGGTACCAATAGTTAACCCATTCTTGCCAAGTCACTACACACTTTCCTGACATGTACAATCTCTATCACACAAACATGTACAATCTCTGTCTCACACAGACACATCTCACAGACACACACACAATCTCTATCTCACAGACACACACACACACACACAATCTCTATCTCACACACACACACACACACACAATCTCTATCTCACAGACACACACACAATCTCTATCTCACACATACACACACACAATCTCTATCTCACAGACACACACAATCTCTATCTCACAGACACACACAATCTCTATTTCACAGACACCCACACATACAATCTCTATCTCACAGACACACACAATCTCTATCTCACAGACACACACACACAATCTCTATCTTACAGATATATACATACAATCTCTATCTCACAGACACACATAGGCTGGTTACACATGGAGGGACAATTTGTCCCAACTGAGCCCTCGGCCAGGAAAAATATCCATCGGTCACTATAGAGAACCGCACAATCGATCGTGATTTTCTGACATGTCCAATTGTCCAATCCGGCCCCACACCAGCCAATATTTTCTGACGATCAATCGTAAGTGCCGTGAAACGGTTGATTGGCCTAAAATATTGGCTGGTGTTTAACCAGCCATACATACACACATATACAATCTCTATTTCACAGACACACACACACACAATCTCTATCTCACAGACACACACATATACAATCTCTATTTCACAGACATACACACATACACAATCTCTATCTCACAGACACACACACACACACAATCTCTATCTCACAGACACACACACATATAATCTCTATCTCACAGACACACACACACAATCTTTACGTCACACACATATAATCTCTATCTCACAGACACACACACACAATCTCTATCCCACAGACACACACAATCTCTATCTCACAGACACACACAATCTCTATCTCACAGACACACACACATACAATCTCTATCTCACAGATACACACACACACATAATCTCTCTCACAGACACACACACATAATCTCTATCTCACAGACATACACATATAATCTCTATCTCAAGAACACACACATACAATCTCTATCTCAGACACATACAATCTCTATCTCACAGATACACACACATACAATCTCTATCTCACAGACACGCACACACATAATCTCTATCTCACAGACATACACATATAATCTCTATCTCACAGACACACACACACAATCTCTATCTCAGACACATACAATCTCTATCTCACAGACATATACACACATACAATCTCTATCTCACAGAGACACACACATACAATCTCTATCTCTTAAGGTGGCCATACACTATTACGATCGTAATTACGATCTTAAACTGACCGATACTTTGATAGACAGATGTACAATGTTAATTGTATGTAGATGTACAATAAATATTGTTCGACATTCAATTTGTTTTGTGATTAATGTCGAATGTCGTCCATTGTGAGGTTACATTACATTAACATTTAATCGGAACTTCAGAAAACACTACAATCATTTTACCAATCGACTTAAACAACCGACTTTCCCGATCGTAATTACGATCGATTTTACGATCTAATGTCGCATGATAAGAATGGGAAAATGTGCAATTTTTCGGCCAATCGATGGAAACGTCTGATTGTATGTCGAATTGTACATAAAATCGGCCTAATGTATGGCCACCTTAAAGGAGGCCATACACTATTACGATCGTAATTACGATCTTAAACCGACCGATACTTTGATAGACAGATGTACAATGTTAATTGTAGGTAGATGTACAATAAATATTGTTCGACATTCAATTTGTTTTGTGATTAATGTCGAATGTCGTCCATTGTGAGGTTACATTACATTAAGATTTAATCGAAACTTCAGAAAACACTACAATCATTTTACCAATCGACTTAAAAAACCGACTTGCCCGATCATAATTACGATCGATTTTACGATCTAATGTCGCATGATAAGAATGGGAAAATGTAAAATTTTTCGGCCAATCGATGGAAATGTCTGATTGTATGTCGAATTGTACATAAAATTGGCCTAATGTATGGCCACCTTAACACACACATACAATCTCTATCTCACAGACACACACACACATACAATCTCTATCTCTGATACACACATACAATCTCTATCTCACAGACACACACACAATCTCTATCACACACACACATGTACAATCTCTGTCTCACACAGACACACAATTTATCTCACAGACACACACACACACATACTGTCATGAACGCCAGTTCACTGGGCACGTGATCTGACCAATCAATCGGTACTCGCTGCCACCACTTTAAGTTGTGGCCTTAAAGACGCCCCAAAAATGCTCCTGACTCACTGAATATGCACACCCCTGTCCTGGCAGCTAAATGGTTAACACTACACCATTCACTCCAGCAACTAACTGGTTAATTAGCATCACAGAGTTAATTAGCATTTACACTGCACACTCCATTCAACCACATATAAACTTATCAGAGGCTAACTGAGTTCTTTTAGAGCATCAAAGACAAAACTTATTACATTTTAGATTTAATATTCCAAAAGGTGGACAGTGCATATAATACAAAAATGAAATAAAATGGTGTTATAATAAAATGACATACAATAGGTACAACAGTTATATAAAATAAAAAGGATAAAAATATTCACAGACCCTACTCATTAGAAGAAGTCCTGTATTCCGGGGCAGGAAGGAACATCGGGTCCTTACACACAGTTTTAGCATGTCCCCTCAGTATGAACACAGTTATAGGGGCTACAAGGATTTTTAAACTATTTGATGAACCACCCCCTTCTCTGGGCTATGCATGAGGTGGGAGTGTCTAGGAATGTCCAGATTTATGACTAGCCAAAAGCATTCATTCCCCCTCAGTTAGGCAGATTCCATATAAATGTAGATATGTACATTGTATTGGGATATTGACCACGTATTCCTCTCCTGTATTAATTATCAATTCCTCTAATACCAAACATGACCTGTGTGTTATCCATATTTCACAAGATATTAATAACTCGCCTTGGCAAGGGAATAAGGTCTCCATGTTGGATATCATATTAATGGGCCTTCCTTTCCATTCACAAGTATAATATTGGTTTCTGTCTTATATATTCCAATACCGAAATACATTTATTTTACATGTATGCCTGTCCTTAAAATGACCTCTTAGTACCCACCAGACCCCTAGCTGAAGAGAATTCCAGATACATGGTTCGGCCCCACATTGTCTGGAAAAGAAGATCTGGTTCCATGCTTCAATAATTGTAATATAAACAATAGGACTGTTCCAGGGTGGAATGGTATTTTTATTGGTCCTTTGCAAGAACTAATACCAATAGTTAACCCATTCTTGCCAAGTCACTACACACTTTCCTGACACGTACAATCTCTGTCTCACACACACACACACGTACAATCTCTGTCTCACACAGACACACACATACAATCTCTATCACACACACACATAAATCTCTATCACACACACACATACAATCTATCTCTCTCACACATACACACACAATCTCTATCACGCAAACACATACAATCTCTATCTCTCTCACACACACAAACACACATACAATCTCTATCACACACACACATACAATCTCTATCTCTATCACACACACACATACAATCTCTATCTCTCTCACACATACACACACACACAATCTCTATCACACACACACACATACAATCTCTATCTCTCTCACACATCCTTCCCCTTACATTACACTGTTTGTCTCTGATTTGTAGGATTTCTAGATATTAAACCAGAAAGGACAAGAATAAAATTAGAGGAGGAAGAACCAGAATCTGCTGATCGTCTGGACCCAATGGGAAGATCAGCAGGTCCACTTACTGATAGGGGTATGTATCCAGAAAAAAAACCTTCATGCTTGCTACGTAAATTGGGAATAGACTGATAAAACAAAGCAGTTTCTGACTATTGTCTTTATATAATCCTTTTCATTTGGTAACCTTCAGGTTTTCCAAAGCTGAAACCAGAAATATTACAAATAAAGATTGAGAAAGAAGAACCAGACTGGGAAGATCATCTGGACCCAATGGAAAGCTCAGCAGGTCCACTATAGTAAAGGGCCCTCTGACCCCCATATAGTAAAGGGCCCTCTGACCTCCATATAGTAAAGGGTACTCTGATGTCCATATAGTAAAGGGCACTCTGACCCCCATATAGTAAAGGGCACTCTGACCCCATATAGTAAAGGGCCCTCTGACCCCCATATAGTAAAGGGCCCTCTGACCCCATATAGTAAAGGGCCCTCTGACCCCCATATAGTAAAGGGCCCTCGTTTGTTAGCCCTCCAGTTCCTTTGCCAGTGTTAGTTAGCCCTCCAGTTCATTAGCAAGTGTTACTTAGCCCTCCAGTTCATTAGCCAGTATTAGTTAGACCTCCAGTTCATTAGCCAGTGTTAGTTAGACCTCCAGTTCATTAGCCAGTGTTAGTTAGACCTCCAGTTCATTAGCCAGTGTTAGTCAGACCTCCAGTTCATTAGCCAATGTTAGTTAGACCTCCAATTCATTAGCCAGTGTCAGTCAAACCTCCAGTTCATTGTCCAGTGTTAGTCAGCCCTCCAGTTCATTAGCCAGTGTGGTATTCAGCCCTCCAGTTCATTAGCCAGTGTTTGTTAGCCCTCCAGTTCCTTTGCCAGTGTTAGTTAGCCCTCCAGTTCATTAGCCAGTGTTACTTAGCCCTCCAGTTCATTAGCCAGTATTAGTTAGACCTCCAGTTCATTAGCCAGTGTTAGTTAGACCTCCAGTTCATTAGCCAGTGTTAGTCAAACATCCAGTCCATTAGCCAGTGTTAGACCTCCAATTCATTAGCCAGTGTTAGTCAAACCTCCAGTTCATTGCCCAGTGTTAGTTAGCCCTCCAGTTCATTACCCAGTGGTAGTCAGCTCTCCAGTTCATTAGCCAGTGTTTGTTAGCCCTCCTGTTCCTTTGCCAGTGTTAGTTAGCCTTCGAGTTCATTAGCCAGTGTTATTAGCCCTCCAGTTCATTAGCCAGTGTTAGTTAGACCTCCAGTTTATTAGCCAGTGTTAGTTAGACCTCCAGTTCATTAGCCAGTGTTATTAGATCTCCAGTTCATTAGCCAATTTTAGTCAGACCTCTAGTTCATTAGCCAGTGTTAGTCAGCCCTCCAGTTCATTACCCAGTGGTAGTCAGCCCACCAGTTCATTACCCAGTATTAGTCTGCCCTCTAGTTCATTACCCAGTATTACCCAGCCCTCAAATTCATTACCCAGTGTTAGACAGCCCTCTAGTTTATTTGCCAGTGTTAGTTAGCCCTCCAGTTCATTAGCCAGTGTTAGTTAGACCTCCAGTTCTTTAACCAGTGTTAGTCAGACCTTCAGTTCATTAGCCAGTGTTAGTTAGACTTCCAGTTCATTAGCCAGTGTTAGTCAAACCTCCAGTTCATTTCCCAGTGTTAGTCAGCCCTCCGGTTAATTACCCAGTGGTAGTCAGCCCTCCAGTTAATTACCCAGTATTAGTCTGCCCTCTAGTTCATTACCCAGTATTAGTCAGCCCTCCAATTCATTACCCAGTGTTAGTCAGCCCTCCAGTTTTTGCAAAACCATGCTCCCCACACAAACATACAAAGCTACACCCACTTTACCATGCTTTGTGACCACCTTGAGGCGGCATTCAAAAGATGTTTCAAATGCCAAAGTCCCATGTCGCAATGATTTGTTATGTAGCTTTTATATCTGTTATTACTCTGATTGTGGGGTCACCTTTGATATTCCTTTCTTAGATATCTGGGAAATTATTATGGTTTTTACTCTTGCTATCCAACGCTGGACTTGAATTTAATGATTGGTTGGGGGTTTAAAATATTTATAGCACATTGAAGATAGAGCAGGGTTATATCAAAATCTTGCCTGTGATTGGCTGGAGACAATGATCTTATGAATATTAAGTTATTTGACATCACACAAACATAGTGTTTCATTTTGACTTTAGACTTTCAAGGTGAGTGCAGATCCCACTTTCACTCTGCTAAATAATGTAAAATAATAATATAGACAGATAAATCACATTGAGAAAATGTTTATAGGTAGAAATTATGGAATTAGATTTTATTTATTTATTATTATGTCAAATCCTGCAGTGGGTACATTGATGTTCATATTATGAGCCATATACAGATAAAAAATACTGTGTATAGTGTGTGCTAATTACATAATAGCCCTGTAGTAAATATACAGCTGGGCAGGAATTTGCTTTTGCCAAAGCAATGTCTTAACTTGCTCTTTAATTGTATCCCTATATTTACTGAGTGTGAATTGTATCACAGGTGCTGTTATGAAAACATTATTCTAGTTACCACCACTGTATATTATTGTTTAAAGGGCATATCCACCCTTAAAACAAAAAAACTGGTCACATATTGGCTATCTGCCCCCAACCCAAATTTATACACTCAGCACATTATTAGATGTATTATCAACCGGATATTAAAGGATAATTATTGTCCCCATTCTGGAAGCTGGCTCCTCCCTCCATACAGTCAAACAAGGCTATGTTGGCTGACATCATAACCAATGATTGACTTCTGTTTCACCTGTTTCCTTCACTGCACATGCTCATGCTTCTAAAAAAGCTCATTGAGCAAAGAGAAGCGGCAGATACATTTGAATAGAAGAGAACTTATAAATATCCTGTTATAATTGCATGTAATAAACTGTAAAAATAGCAATTTAGCTTGTAGGCAGATAATTGACAAGTCACCATTTTTTTGTTTTAAATGACAACTCCACCCTCATAAGAACATCTTTTAGAAAGAATGGCCTCTTTAAAATATGTTGATATTGCATAGTTTGTCCTATGAATTCATTACTGTATGCCTGCTATGCTTCTGTATGCCTCATGGAAACTGAGCAATTTAGAAACCTGTACTGAGCATCTACTGAGCCTGGGCATGCTCAGAAAAGGCAGACAGGGGATTAACATTCAGTCATTGGCTGTGATGTCAACTGTCAAATCCATAACTGACAGTTACTAACTGGAAGAACCAGGAAGCAGAAACTGAGGCAACAAGACATTGTGCAGGATTTCAGGTTAGACTTATATATTTCAGATTTTAAACTATTACCGTTTAGGGTTTTGGGAGGTGATTTACCTGTATGTAAGCTTTCATTTTCTGGCTGGACTTGCCCTTTAAGGTTGGACATGTCCTTTAAATGACTGCCAGTACAGAGTGATTTACTGTAAACTAGAGGTTAACCAGAATGTAAAATAATAGCAGATTTAACTTGCCCTCTAACCTCTCCATTCTCATTAATATGTATAACACTTGTGATAATATAATATTATTACATTGCATTAGCATTAAAACAGCCCCATTGGTAAAACTAACCTATAATGTTACACACTGTTTTTGATTTGTACAATCAGAATTATATAGAGCTATCAATGTCCAAAGTAGTAAGAAAAGAGATAGTGGAAAGGTAAGTCACTTACCTTCTTCTTATTAATACCAGGAAAAGGTGTAAATACATTAGGCACCTAGGTAGCAGCCATAGGCAGCCACTTACTGTAGATGTCTTATTAACATATGGAAATGGCCCCTGACCTATAGATAATATCTATGGGTAATAAACAGCCTATTGAATAATATGTTTCTATAGAGAGTTATCCCTTATATTATATAAATATATGTATATCTCCATAGGAGATTGCATTGATTTTTTTAGGAGCTACCAATGTGGTGGGGGGTATAGGATATTACACATAGGAAAGGTGTATATGTATGTGTGTACTATCTCATTGTTACCATTTAAATGACCATCAGTTAATATATTTAAAATTTAGCACTGACTATTCTATTCATTAGCAAGTGCAGGATTTTCCAGGGGGATCCTGAATAGGTTACCACTGAACAAGTGCCCCCACACAATTCAGTAAGCCTGCGTATACAGGTTAAAAGGGAACTGTGGTGCAAAATTATTTTGTCTTAATATGTTCCTAAGGTTGTACTTACCCCTCTGGCATACTATTGGTCATACTATCTTACTTAAACCCTCTGGATTTTTTGTCCATTTGCTCCTCCATCTCTCAGGTACTGGGAGCAGCCATGTTTCTTATGGGCACTTCCTTTTCCCATACTAGGATCACTCTCTTCCAGTGATGCAATCTGGGAAGTGTGGCACACTCCTGTGCAGTCAGCACTATCCTATAAAGCCCTGCTTAACTGCAGGGCTAAAATAGTATTGGTGCAGCCCCAAGTCTCCCTGTCAACATTTTCTGTTAATCATACACTTTCTGTTCTCCCCTGAAGTCCCCCCCTCTTCCTGTATGTTTTCATTCACAGAGATTGTTAAAAATATAATACATACAAAAATTAGAATTTTAGTGCACAAACAATTCTAATTGCATATTGGCTACCTCCATAAGGTTGCTGCTACAAACAGCCTGCTAAACCCTGGATAAATAAAAGCAGTTAGTTCAATAAATTGGCCAAATTATTTTTAGCCCAGTTACCACGTCAAGGTTGCTTTCTTTAACTGGGTCCAAACCTACTGGTACTTGCCTTTTTGGCTATATGAGCTGACAACTTCTCCTGTGTGGCCTGGATGCTTGAAGCTGACTCTCTAGTTTAAAATAGAATTCTAATTTTTGTATGTACCGTATATACTTGAGTATAAGCCGAGATTTTCAGGTTCTAAAATTAGCCTGAAAATGTAAGCTCGGCTTATACTCGGGTCAAGTTCCTCCCAGGAAGCAGCAAGTGTTAACTTTTCTGGGCAGCAGGGCCTTTTGGGCTGGGTAAACTGGGCAATTGCCCAGGACCCTGACATCTTTAAGGGGCCCCACAGGGAGGGATTCCTGCATGGCACCGCTTTCAAGTTTTTCTCTGCCCGGCTGTCACGATCCCCTAGCACCAGCTGCTGCTCTCTGTGTGCCTGTGCGTCCATTCCATACAGTGTGTTAGCTGCCTAGTTCACTGAATACTTCTATGCTTTAGGTCTGCTGCCCACTCCTGGTCTCCATCCTGGCAGCAATGCAGGGGGGCATTTTTATGGGTTTTTCTGTCCATCACGACCCCCTAGTAGGTTTAACGATCTGCTGTAGTAAGACACTGACTTTCCCCTTTCAGAGCTGCCGGTAATAGCAACATTGTTTCATCTATTACAAGTGCTGATTAGCAAGGTGAATAGATGAAACTATCAGGGTTATTCAATAAAAGTTCTTATCGTTTAAAATGGTGCTAATTTTGCCCCAACCAATCAGATGTTAGCTTTCAAATGTTAAATAAGATCTGATTGGTTGGGGCAAAATTAGCACCATTTTAAACCATAAGAACTTTTCTTGAATCTCCCTGAATGTTGCTATTACTGGCAGCTCTGAAAGGGGAAAGTCAGTGTCTTACTACAGAAGATCGTTTAACCTCCTAGGGGATCGTGATGGACAGAAAAACCCATAAAAATGGCCCCCTGCATTGCTGCCAGGATGGAGACCAGGAGTGGGCAGCAGACCTAAAGCATAGAAGTGTTCAGTGAACTAGGCAGTTAACACACTGTGTATGGAATGGAGGCACAGGCACACAGAGAGCAGGAGCTGGTGCAGCCAGGAGAGACTCTGCTAGGTACAATAACATGGCATATTTGGTACCGAACGCTGTATGGAATTACTGGTAACCTCTCCCTACAGCTGTGGGTAAGAAGCCACGACAGGGCTCGGTTAGGGAGCGGGGGCTCTGCAATGTCACTTTTTGATAGACTGGTTATACATTGCTTGCTGGGAAATTACAGGAGGACGTGCCCCTAGTTTGCCCACCTGCCCATGCCACTAGACCCAGGCTTCCTTAATGGCAGAGTCATAAAGTGTTTGACTTTCTTTCTTCTGCTGTCCATTTAAAGGGCAACGTAAGCCTCAAAAAAATACAGAAGGCAATAATGGTCATAATTTCTACCCTCAGCTTATACTCGAGTCAATCAATTTTTACTTATTTTTCAGGTAAAAATAGGTACCTCGGCTTATACTCGGGTCAGCTTATACTCGAGTATATACGGTATTATATTTTTGGTCTCTAGTTGCACTTTAATATGGATGTACAACAGCCCAATTTTCTATATATTGATTGTTAAAAATGTCTCTGTTACCTGCTCTCCCCCTGTAAAGTTTCTCCCTGCTGTGGGCAGCTCTCCCCCTTCCTCTTCTGTTTGCTTTGATCCATGTAGCGTTGGGATCCTTCATCTTTGGGCTAACACTAATGTTGCAAACATAAAAATAACATAATTGCCACAAACATAATTGCCACAGATTCTTGTACAAGTCATTCTGAATTGAGAAAGCCAGTCGGATGACTAGCTAAACGTCTTCAAGTTGATCTAATTGAATACAACAGATATATCTCCTAAGATAATGCTTGTCACATAGTTCATCCCCACAAACCCTGTTTTTGTTTTACTTTTACATTTCAAACATGCTCCCAGGCTCAGATATTCTACAAAAAAATAAAATTCTATAAAACCCCCGATCCCTCACTGGCATGGACACCCCTCCTCTGTTGCGAGCTGGTTGGTTACGAGTATGCACAGTAGCAGAGGAGTCTCTTTCTCTAATGGGTGCCAGCCTATATGAGCCTGGGAGCCTCTTTGAAAGGTTTAAGTAACAAAAAGAGGGTTTGTGGGACTGAACTATGTGAGGTAAATTTTTTCTTGGGAAGGTGGACATGTCTGCAGGGTATATGGTAGGGCCCCTTTGGCTCCAGGCTCCATAGCAATCGCTATGATTGCTATGGTGATACCTACACCCCTGATCTGATTCTAAAAAGAGGACAAGATGCAAAAACTCCAAGGCACGTGATTCAGATTCAGTGTATTCGGAAGATGAACCATTAGTAAGGTCTGTGGACCAGTCTTTTGTCTCAGAGGAGGAACAGATTGAAATAGAGACCAATTTTGATAAAGCTGTTATTGATCCCTTCATCAAGGCTGTACGTGAGTCATTATCTTTTACAGTGGAAATGCCTAAAGCTTCAATGGTCGATAAATTATTTCCATCTGTGAAAAGGAAGTCTGCAACTTTTCCCTTAGATTTCTCAATTAAAGAAATTGTACAAGCAGAATGGAAAAAGAAGGATAAAAAGTTTCCATTGCAGAAAAATTTATTAAAAAAATACCCCTTAGAGGAGGAGGAGTTAAAGGCCTGGGATCTTCCACCTAAAGTGGATGCGGCTGTAGCAAGATTAGCACGCAAGACCACCTTACCGGTGGATGATGCAACAGTTTTCAGAGAACCTATGGATAAAAGAATGGAATTCTCTTTAAAAAAAAGGCATATGTAGCAGTCGGTGCATCTTTCAGGGACAAATTAGCAGGGGATACGCACTCAATTGTGAACTATTTCTTTATTGTGACTTGCAGTGCACAACTTTTCGGGGTTTTCCCCCTTCCTCGGGTGCATAAATCAACATACCATGTGCTTCCTTAACCCTTTCACTGCCACAGAACGCATATTCACGTTCTGTGCATGAAAGGCTCAAACTGCCACAGAACATGAATACACGTTCTGTGGCTGTCCCTTTAAAAAGAAAAAATAGGGGGGCAGCATTCAATTGCCCCCCTAACCCCCTTCGATTTCATTCAAATCCGAGAGGGGGATTGGGAGAGAGCATACCTTTTAGCCATGACCGTATAGCAGCAGCCGGTCCCACAAAGAGGAAGAGATCAGAGCAGAAAGGGAGACCCCGGTGACGTCATGGAGCTTCCTCCTTCACCGGGGTCTTCCCATAGAGAGGTACAATGCTCCTGGTGGTCTAGTGGAGGTACTGCACTCTCCAGATCACAGTTCATATCTGGTAAAGTAAAGCTGTCAGTGTCACAAATAGGATTTTTTCTAACTCTTTGCTAATGGGGACAGTGATTAAAATTTGGTGATCACTTCTGATCGCCAAATTATTGATCTTTGCCAATGAATGAAAAATCACATCCTGGAAAATGATTTCCGGAAAGTGATTTTTCCGATTGGATTTCGAATTGGAAAACGGGTAAGTCAATGTACCTATTTTTACCTGAAAAATTTGTAAAAACTGATTGACTCGAGTATAAGCGAAATTATGACCACTACTGCCCTCTGTTTCTGTATTGTTTTGTGGCTTAAGTTGCCGTTTAAATATACAGGAAAATTCCCATATATTAATCCCATACAGTAATAGCCAAATCCAATACCAGTAACCCCCAATTCGTTGGCACTACAGATGTTTGCAAACTACAACTCCCAGCATGCTTTGGTTGCTGGGAGTTGTAGTTTCTAAACATGTGGAGTGTCAAGGTTTTTAACAAACTTTTAATTAAGCTTACCATCATTTACATTTCTCCTGACTCCCATATAGTAAAGGGCAGTCTGACCCCCATATAGTAAAGGGCCCTCTGACCCCATATAGTAAAGGGCACTCTGACCCCCATATACTAAAGGACTCTCTCACCCCAATAGTTAAAAATGTCACAGAGAGTTGTAACTTCAAGCTGCTGTCATTGCACTGAACTAGCAGACTTTTTTTGCCCCAAACTGAGGAGACCATCAGATTTACAGCCTCTAGATGAACAGTGACATTGCTGAGTGAGTCCAGCAGCCAGACTACAGGAAGCAGAAGTGAGTGTAAAGGCAATCAGCTGCTCCAGTAACTTTCTATGCAGGTGAAGGAGTTTTTTTTAAACAGCGCCACCTACAGGTTACTACCCACAATTGCAGCATTTGGACTAAATTAGGACTGACCCGAGTATAAGCAGGTTAGGTTTTCCAGCTAATTTTAAATCCTAAAAATCTAGGCTTATACTCGAGTATAAACGGTAGTTTTGTGTGGGGTATTTCCAAGTTTCGGGGCTATTTCCTTTAAAAAACCATAGGCTGTTCAATTACAGAGTACTTTGATTTTTTCTTGTAATTGAACTTGGCATGCATCCCATTTGAGCTAGTTGGTGGCCACGTCTGTGTGCACTGCATAAAGAGACACTGTTGCGTAGCTGAAGCATGTCGATTTCAAGATAATATATAGTTTTTGGGGGTATTTCTAATATAGAGGGGAGTTTACACGGACAATTGAGAAAAGTTGCGTAATTGGGCCCTGTGATTTGGCTCACTTTGTGCTATCGATTCCACGTATGCATGTGTAACCATGAATATGGCATACTGTTTGATTCGGGACATTTGGGAGATTGATATTTGGTAACTTTTTGTTACATTTCATGGGATTTTGGCATGATTTCTACCTTCAAAAGTGGATTTTTGTTAATTTTCCAGAAAATCTATGAAAATTGCGAACTTCTACGAAGAACTGCGCCCACACATGATGGTATGAATGAACAAACACGCGTTACATAGCTGAAAGTGTGTAGATTCGAGGAATGTATAGTTTGTGGGGGGTGTTTTGTGGGGAAAAACTGCAGACTATTCAAATTCAAGTTGCCTGAAATTTTTGCTGTTTTTGACCATCATGCATTGTCTCACTTGTGGCTTTTCGCTTCCACGCTCATGTATAACCAGCTATGGCATACTGTTTGATTCAGGACATTTGGGAGATTGATATGTGGTAACTTTGTTTTACTTCATTAATTTTGGCATGATTTCTACCTTCAAAAGTTGATTATTGTTAATTTTTTCTGAAAATCAGCGAAAAGTGCGAACTTCTACGAACTGCCGCCCAAACCATTGATGGTATAAATGAACAAAGTAAGTGTTACATAGCTGAAAGTAGAAGATTCGAGGAATATTAATTTTGTGTGTGTTGGGGGGGGGTTTGTGGGGAAAACTGCAGACTGTTCAATTCAGAGTTGCCTGAATATTTTCACTTTTTCTGGCCATCGTGCATTGTCTCACTTCGTGACTATTCGCTTCCACGTCCGCGTGTAACCACGCATATGGCATACCGTTGATTCAGGACATTGGGAGATTGATATTTAGTAACTTTTTTACATTCCATGAGGTTTTGGCATGATTTCTACCTTTTGAGTTTTTTTTGTTCATCTTTTCAGAAAAGTGCGACCTTCTACGAAGAACTGCGCCCACACCATTGATGGTATGAATGAACAAACTACGGTTATACATAGCTGAAGGTGTAGATTTAGGAATATATAGTTGTGAGGATATTTCTGAGTTAGGGGTGTTTTGTGGGAAAATTGAGACTGTTCAATTCAGAGTTGCCTGAATACTGTTCCTGTTTTCTGAGCCATTGTGCATTGTCTCACTTCGTGGCTATGTTTCACGTCTGCGTGTGTAACCACCATATGGCATACCGTTTGATTCAGGACATTGGGAAATTGATATTTGGTAACTTTTTTAATTCCATGAGGTTTTGCCATGATTTCTACCTTTTGAAGTTGTTTATTGTTCATTTTTCAGAAAGTGAAACCTTCTATGAAGAACTGTGCCTACATCATTGATGGTAGAATGAATGAACTATAGCGTTACATAGTTGAAGGTGTGTAGATTTCAGGAATATATAGTTTGTGAGGGTATTTCTGACTTATGGGGGTGTTTTGGGAAAAAAATGCAGACTGTTCAAATTTGGAGTTGGAAATTTCGAAATTTCGAAATCGTGAACTCGTAATTTCGAAATTTCCGAAATACTAAAATCCGCGAATCGGAAGTTCGGAAAAAATTCGCTTTCGAGAACGGGTAAACGCGAACGGCTACCTATTCGTGGCTTTTCACTTCTGTCTGTGTGTGTAACCATGCATATGGCATACCGTTTGATTCAGGACATTTGGAAGATTGATATTTGGTAACTTTTTTTAATTCCATGGGATTTTGGCATGATTTCTACCTTTTGAATGTTGTTTGATGTTCATTTTTTTTTAGAAAATATGCGAAAAGTGCAAACTTCTACGAAGAACTATGCCCCACCCATTGGATAGTGTGAATGAACAAATTACAACTTTACATAGCTGAAGATTGTTGATTTCAGGAATATTAGTTTGTGGGAAAACTGCAGATGTTCAAATGCAAAGTGGCTAATTTTTTTTGCTGCTATGACATTTGGCATTGGTCCTGCTTGGGTTAGTTGTAGCCATGTCTCTGGGTACACCCATGAATGTGGCATACCGTTTTATCTGGAGGGGTTAGGCTTTCATATTGAGATGCTTTGAACTTTCCTCTGCAGTTTTTAGCTGAAATTCGCATTTGATTTTGTCAATGATTTTAAAGTTGAGGAAAAAAAGGAAAATAACTTACAATTGGATGAAGCACTGCGCCCAGGTATCTCTGCTTTGATCGAAACTTCCTCACTCATATAATCTCACTTGTGGGAATATTTTAGTTATTTGGAAGATATTCTATGTTAACCGTCAGAAGTGGTTATACATTTCAATTTGGTGTAGTATTCTTAAAGGTGCAGTTTTGGTTTGGGGGGGTCTCCTGTAAGGAAAAGTGGGGTACCTACATATATCTGGTATTGTTGTACTCGGAGTACCAGAGCTTGTAGAAACAGTAAGATTTTTGGTGTACCTTAAGATAACTATAGTAAAAATGGGACCAAAGCTTTTTTTTTTACATATTTTACATATAATTCCAGTAAAATTTCCAGAAAAGTTATAATATGTATATATTCCTGATTTACTGGGGGGTTTCCTACTGTAAACTTTGACTGAACCAAATGTGTCTAAAATCCTGAAAATTCTTCAAGCATTAAAACCCCACGCAAAGTAGTGAATTCTGCTGACAGTGAAGGTTAAATACACTTTACTCCTGCCCCTAGGGGGTGTGTGCAAATACAGTGCTTGAGCAAAATTGGATATCTTTCAAAATACTTCACTTTAAAACATTATTTATACATTGTTCTTAAAACTTCCACATCAGTGCGAAAATGTATTAATGCATTTTCCACTTTAATCATAAAAGCTGGGGATAAACCTTATACAGTGACTAAAACCTTATCCTTTTCTTCCGTTTATTTTAAAAGTGCTTGTGCTGACTAAAACATTATCCTTTTCTTCCCTTAATGAAAAGTGCTAGTGCTTGCTTAAAACTAGTGCTATATAAATAAAGTTAAAATAACACCTTGGTAAGATAACAATTTTAAAACGTTGGAATTTTTTTTCTCAATAGTAATCTACAGCTTATTTAACTTTTATTACTCTATACCAAATGTATCTTGCCACTGTAATCTTTATTCCTTTTCAGATGTACAGCTCTTCTGAGTCACCTGTTGACCAAATAAACCTGGTAAGTATGTTAGATTCTTATGTTTACATGTTATTACAATTTATATCACAGAAAACAGCTAAAATTATTTTCCCATTTAGTCCTTTAGGATACATGGTGTTAAGGTGGTGTATCCAGAAAATTTCTCTCTGTAGCAACTTCTTTTCATATTTGCTCTTGTGATTTGTTCACACCTCCACACACAAAAGAATCTATGTCTGTTACCATTCAACAGAGATAGGGTCTTTGGTGAGAAGTTGGATGCCCATTAGCAAGGCTTCAGGGGGCAAAAAGCACCTTCCTGCCACAAGAGTGTAGGAAAAGAGGCCAAGATTTTGAGCCATCGTATTTCAAGGACAAATCTTTTGTGCCACAAAACAGTACAGGCCATGGACGGAAGTCATAGAGCTACCACCTGGAAGTCAGGGAGACAGCCCTAGGCAATACCAGTAAAAATGCCTTTGGAGCTCAGTTATTGCCATCAATAGGGGTGCACCGGCCTAGGTGGAGAAAGTGGTGGAGGCTAAGACATTCCAAACCCTGGGCCTCAGGTATCAAAGATTCCTGGGTTCTGCAAAAAATTCAACAGGGCTACAAGATCCAATTCCTGACTTACCAAGGAAAGATCGATTTCTCCCCATCAGACGCCCAATTGCACAGAAGGAATACTCTTATATGGGACTATGTGACCCAATGTTAGAGAAGAAGCCATCAAGCCTGTGCCAGAAACAGAGAAAATGCAAGGCTTCTACTCAAGACTTTTTCTATTGCAAAGACTCAGTAAAAGAAAAAAAAAAAAAAAAAAAAAGAAGTTTTCAATCAGGTTAGGGAAAGGTTTTCTTTACAGTGAGAACGGTTGAACACTGTGGATAAGTTTCGATAAACTAAACAATATTGAGAATTACTGGTATTAAATAATATACTGTGTTCTGGTTGGTACAGGATACTATATATATTGAGAATTACTGGTATTATACATATACTGTAAGTTCTCGTTGGGATACAGGATGCTATATAATAGTAGAAGAATGACTGGTAATAATACATATACTGTATTTCTGGTTGGTACAGGGAGATACTATCTAATATTGAGAATTACTTGTATTAATACTATACGGTAGTTCTGGTTGGTACGGGGATCCTATATAATATGAGAATTTACTGGTGTTAATTATATATACTGTACGTTCTGGTTGGTAACAGAGATACTGATAAATATTGAGAATTCCTGGTATTATACAATTTACTTTAGTCTGTTTGGTACAGGGATACTGTATATATTGAGAATTACTGGGTATTATACATAACTTTTTCTGTTGGTATGTGGGAAATACTAATATATTGAGAGTACTGGTATTAATACATATACTGTAGTTCTGGTTGGTACAGGGATACTATATAATATTGGAATTACTGTATTAATACATATACTTGTAGTTCTGGTTGGTACTCAGGGATACTATTATAATATTGAGAATACTAGTATTAATACATATACTGTAGTTCTGGTTGGTACAGGGTACTATTAATATTGAGAATTACTGGTATTATACATATTTGTAGTTGGGTTGGTACGGGGGTACTATATTAATATAGGAGAATTACCTGGTATTAATCATTAGATCGGTTGATCACGGGATACTTTTGATGGCCTGTTTTGGAGTCACGAAGGATTTTTTTCCCTCCTTTTTGCTGTTTTTTTTTGCCTTCCTCTGATCAAAAGGGTGATGAAGGTTGGACTTGATGGACCTTGATGGTTTTATCAACCTCATTACTATGTAACTCTATTTCATTATCACCTCTCTGTGATACGGAGAGCATTGTTAAACCGTTTTTGTATCTGATGTTTGGCTGTGTGTACATGCTAGTGTAGGAAACGTGATCAACCAAAAATTTACCCATACCAAGCAGCAACCATACCCCAAACCCACCATTTTTCTTCCAGGTTTTACAGTAATGGATCCATTCTTATGGTGACACTGTGCCATGGACTTGCTGCTCTGCGGATCCTTGGTTGTAGTTCATTGGGGTGTTAACTCAGCCAGTGATAACACTCCTACAGAATTCTCTAGGTACTTGTATATGCACAGTTACCACACACCCAATACTGAGTTTGATCTGGAGTTCCCTCCAGGAACACTACTCAGCCAGAATCTCATCTAGGGCAGGCTTGATGATACCTTTTCACAGTGCACAAGCTTGGTTTGGGAGGATATGGAAACCCGTGCACGGGGGTTTTTAAACATGGGAATAGCTTGACTTCTGTGCCTTCTCTGTCCACAGTGAACTCTGGAAATCCCACATCGGTATAAAAGTTTGGATAAGTAGTGTGTACTATGTACCACAACCTGTAACTTCTACACACACAATTGTATATCAGTCTAGATAATAATCCTATCAGGTAACATTATTCCGAGCAAGGTTGATTGTGGATATACCTTATCTACCGAGTATAAGCCGAGGGTTTTTAGGGTTTAAAAATAAACTAGATACTTGTCTCGGACTTACTCGAGTCCACATCAAAAATGTGCTGAACAATGGTTCTTCTCCCTGGTAAGGTTTTTCACTGTACAGTCATTAGTCGCCTGATATGCCCGCCACAGCCGCCTGATATGCGGCGAGGGAGAGGAGAACAATGCTGCTTAGGCGGGATCGAGAGAGACCGAACGGGTATGTACGCGCGGGCCCGTTAGGCTGTGGGCGCGCCATTCGTCGGACTCTTAATCTGGCCGGAGGATGGAGGAGCAGGGAAGGACGGGTTTTCAATTCTCTGCTCGGTCCTGTGGAACCGGTAAGTTACCATAAATTCTATTTTATTGCCTTGGTGTTTCTACCAGTATGGGGGGTACGAGTTGCCAATGCAAATGTTAGGAAAACTACAACCCCGCATGCTTTGATTGCTGGAGTTGTAGTTTTTCCAACATCTGGAGTGCTCTCTAACACAGAAAGGATGGGTACCGAGTTGGGAAAGGTAAATTTTTTTTTGTTGCCGCTCAGAGATGTTTAGAAACGACAACTCCCAGAACCACCCAAAGTATGAGCTTGAGGTAGTTTCCAAACATCTGGAGTGGCCTCAAAATACAATGAGGGTACAAAGTTGGGCAAAGGGGATAGTTTTTTTTGTATGAAATTGCCAGTAGATGTTTTCCCAAACATCTGGCGTGCCAAGGAAAATGGACGTCCCAGTACTGGCTTTGGCTATAAACCGCGTCAGTGTGTAGCGGACTACATGTATGGGCATTAACCGTTTACACTATTTATGGGAATTCTGCTATCTATTTAACAGGGCAACTAAAAACTCCGCAAAACAATACTGATTTATAGGTGAATACCTGAAATATAGAATGCAGTAATTCGATGGTGGCCTCACTTAATCAACTGGGTAAATAATCTCTTTACAGGTTGCGGTTGAAGTTTCTCTTACTGTCTTTCTAGTTGTATTTTTAAATTGTTCAGAAACGGTGGATCGTGAAGAAAACAAAACGCCAGTATTTAACGACGCTGGATTAAATCAAGTGTGTTCAGGCAGAAGAGAGTAATAGATCTTGCAAGGCCCGCGGACATTAGCGTGAAGAAAAACAGGTTACGAGTTTGGGCGACCATAAATTCAAGTCGCCGATTGAGCAGAAGATTGCCGAAATCAAAAAAGGCTCGTCGCTGGCCCTTTTACACAACCTCTCTATGGGGCTGTAGAGACTGACTTACATAAATGGGTTGTGCGAATGTCGTCTAAATGATAGCTGTTGTAACACGCACATGGGAGTCCGGGATTACCGACTCCCCTTCGCGACATGCTCAAAGAGAGCGAATATACAACACCGGGGGTATTGCGAACTTGCCGTGAACCATCTGAAAGCCCTTGAGGACGTCCGCCACGACGGGGACTCGATTCATGCACTCAGCGTTTGGTGCGAGGCTTTGCCGTGAAAGAATCTACGCACGAGTGCGATTCCCTTCCAGCATTCATTATATCTAAAGCAAAGAAAGTGTATACTATTGACCTCGGAATCATAGTATCGGGAAATATGGCATTCCAGACTGCCCAATGGACATTTTGATCTTCCCCACAGCACGGACCCGTGGAAGCTCCTTGGAGAGAAAACCGGCACCGTGCCGACCCTCTCAGTAGAGTTATTCCTTCAAATACCGGGAATCGAAAAAAATCCATTCTCACCGTGGTTCTTGCATGTACCTTGGCCAATGGAGTCAAGGCTGTAGAGTGAGTAGCCCCACTGACTAAGGAGGAGAGATCTGCAGTTATATGACACACACACACTTCCTGGCTGTGCCATATGCCGCCGTGCCTAAGAATGCAAATTCCTGTGGCACGGTATAGGAGCGAGAACACTCATTACCTTCATCATGCATACGCACCCAACAGTTAAAGCGAGTCCGGATGGTCACTCCAACGCGGCTGAACAAGGGAACAACAAAAAATAATGAGATGGAGATTTGAGACCTCCCAAGCGAGAGAGTGAGGATAGAAGAAGAGTGACAGTACAATGGAAGAATGGACGACCAGAGTAGCATTAAAAAAAACTCATGCTAGTTTGGCGGATATGTTAGGAGCCCATATATGGTGAAGATGTCAAAACACATGGCTAGTCATTTCAACCACTTTGGCTTGTATTCACAGGGGGACTTAATCTGTTTACAGCCTATGGATGGTCTATAAACAAACCTTTTAAAGACGTGTGCGAAAAATGTGAAAAAAATGTCATTGGTCAATCCAAATTGCAAACAACAGTGGAAATCTTATGAAGCCTGACATAGAATTAGTAGCAAAAGTGGGTACGACGAAGCATGTGGGAGGACACATTCAAAAGACATCATCCGCGTGCTTTCAGTCAGAATGCGGTTAAGTAATGCCATGGTGGTACGAAGAAGACGATGTTTTGTTTCAGCACAAGCAGCAATGATGAAAATGATGAGATTGTTATGATGGTGATGATAATGTCGATCAATATGCAACGATGATGAGGAATCTGATTTGAAGGATTTTAATTAGAGTACCGAGGTTTAATATTGCCTGCTAAAAGCCATTGACGTACTTTAATTCCGCAAAAAGGTTTCCCAGACTCACTTCCCCCAGCTCCATTTACTTTCCCCTTTAGGTTTACACTGCTTTACCCTCTTCTCTCCCCCTGTCTCACTTCCCCCACCTCTGTTTCCTTTCCATTTAGGTTTAGTGTGTTCGCATTCTGTTTCACGGAGTTACGCGGCTTTTACATGTAAAAGGAAAAGGTGGAGCCGCGCCATACACAGTGGTGCCGAAGCTGCGTAACTCCGTGAAACAGAACGCGAACACGGTAAGTGTAAAGGGAAAAGTAAACGGAGGTGGGGGAAGTGAGGCAGGGGGAGAGAAGAGGGTAAGGCAGTCCTGGAAAGTTATAATCGGCGCGCTACTACGTAGTAGCGCGCCGATTATAAGATTATTATTTACAGTTTGGCCCCATAGGAATCCATGGAAGGGGTGGATTATACATAAATAAAACACCAAGAAACAATGACGTCTCTCCTGGCCCTCCTGGCATTGCTGTGAAGGAAATAGGTGAACTATATACTGGAATCAAATTAATTAACCTAGAATGAGCATTAATCAGTTCTGCAAAGACACATGATTGAGTTACAATGCTAGGTTCACCCATAGTGTCATAAGTAAAGACTGGGGGAGGCTGCCTAACTAGACTTCCCCTCTGCAACTCCCTATGTGGAAGTCCTGGTTGCTCAATGGTAGTTGAAAAGTCATTATTGGAGCCATGCCTAGAAGTTCCTTGACTTTCCTGGTTAATTGGTTCACTCAAAAGTTGGGGGATAAAAACAGGGGTTTCTGGATTTAGGGAACTCCTAGAGGGGGTCCCATATTCACCAACAGAGTTCACTTCTTTTTGGGTATCCCCATTCACTGGATCAATGGACCAGTCTCCCTGAGCTTGATGGTTGCTGTCCGTATCCTGCTCCTCAGGATCATCACTAATCAAAGGTTCTGTTTCTGAATCATAAGGATCATCATCTTCTACAGGAACATATGCTTGTTGGGGCACAGGTAAGAGATGGTTTCTGTGCCAAGCTTTTACCCTTCCTTCAGGTCCTTTTATATTATATACAGGAATTCCCGGCAGCTTGCTGACTACTTCAAATAATTCCTGGCGCCAGCGATCAGCCAGTTTGTGTTTAGCACCAACTCCTAAATTCCGAATTAGCACCTTGTCGCCAGGGTATAGCTCTAGATTGCGAATTTTGGCATCAAAACGTCTTTTGTTGCCTGCATTTGTTTTAGCTGCATTTTGTTCAGCTAAACAATAGGCCTTTTGGAGACTTTCTTTTAAATCGAGCCACATACTGGTAATGGCTCCTATGGCCTACTCCATCTGTAGAGACACCCAGTTGCAAATCTATAGGTAATCGTGCTTCTCTCCCAAACATAAGGTAGTAAGGGGAGAAACCAGTACTGTCATGGCGGGTGCAATTGTAGGCATGCACCATAGCCCCAACATGCCGACTCCAAGAACGTTTCTCACCAACAGTCAGTGTGCCAAGCATATTTAAGAGAGTGCGATTGAACCTCTCTGGTAGAGCATCACCCTCGGGGTGATAGGGGGTGGTGCGACTCTTTTTGACGTTCAGCATGTGAAGTAACTCTTTGATGAAACGACTCTCAAAGTCCCTCCCCTGGTCAGAATGAAGACGTTTAGGTAGTCCATAATTCACAAAAAATCTCTCCCAGAGGACCTTAGCAACAGTTACAGCTTTTTGATCCTTGGTGGGATACGCTTGTGCATAGCGAGTATAATGGTCAGTCACTACAAGGATATTTCCTACACCACTGGAATCATCATCAATACAGAGAAAATCTATGCACACCAAATCCATGGGGCCGGCACTTTTTAAATGTTCCATAGGAGCAGCACGGACAGGAAGAATTTTCCTCTGTAGACACCGGATACATCGGCGACAATAGTCAGTCACAGTCTCTCTCATATGAGGCCAGAAGAACTGATCCTGAATCAAACCATATGTTTTCTTAACTCCCAGATGCCCATGGTGATCATGCAAGCTACGCAAGACCAACCCACGGTACTTTTGAGGTAATAATAATTGCCTTCTTCCTGGGTGATCATGGTACAACAGAACTCTGTAAAGAAGTCCTTGTTCCATTATATACTTGTCCCATTCCCGCAGAAAATAGGGGCCCTCCTGGGGTCGAGTCTTTTTTATATAAGCAGGATCTTTTCTCATAACTTGTCTTAGTGGCCCAATTACAGGGTCAGATTGTTGAGCATTTATCATATCCTTGGTTTTCAACTGCTGAGCTATATCCACTCCTAGAGCAGCAGGATAGCTGATAGATTTGGAATACAATTTGCATCCGCTCCTAAAGAGTCAACAACTCAAAGTTCGGAGTTTACTTTGCCCATAACTACAGCAGCCGTATTGCACAAAGCAGTCACACCAGGTCCAGGTATTTCCTCCCATTCCTCATCAGTGGTAGAAGTTGGCAATCCAGGCCGCCTTGATAAAGCATCTGCCCCGATATTCTTTGGGCCTGGTTTGTATTTCAATGTGAATTGATAGTTGGACCATGCTGCTAACCATCTATGCCCTGTGGCATCCAATTTTGCTGTACTTAATATATAAGTAAGGGGATTATTGTCTGTCCTTACTTCAAAAGGAACTCCATATACATAATCATGAAGCTTTTCTACGATTGCCCATTTTAAAGCCAGGAACTCCAGTTTATGTACTGGATAATTTTTTTCACTTGGAGTCAGGCTTCGGCTAATATAGGCAACAGGTCTTAGCCCTGTTGGGTACTGCTGATGAAGGACTCCTCCTAACCCATCATAACTGGCATCTACATGAAGAATGTAGGGTTTATTTGGATCTGCATATGCCAGCACAGGGGCCTCGGTTAAGCAATTTTTAAGCTTTAGGAAAGACTTTTCACAAGTGGAAGTCCATTTTTCTCCAAAAGGAACCTTTGGTGGTGAAACAGAAGATTTAGCCTTTAAAGGATCTTCCTTAAGCAGATCATGAAGGGGCTTAGCAAGCTTTGAATAGCCCTCCACAAAGCGCCTATAAAATCCACAAAAACCAAGGAAGGATCTCAATTCAGTTATATTTACAGGACGAGGCCAATTGACTACAGCTTCCACTTTGGCAGGATCAGTAGATACCCCTTCTGCAGAAACAATATGCCCTACATACTTGACTGAGGTTCGGCCTAACTTGCATTTATCAATAGATAGCTTTAGGCCCTCTTCTCTTATTCGACCAATGACCTTTGTAAGTCGCTCTTCATGCTCTTCGGGTGTGGCTCCAAAAACAATGATGTCATCTAAATATACCACACATTCACGTGGGATTAGGTCACCAAGCACTTGTTCCATAAGCCGCTGAAATGTGGCTGGGGCTCCCGAAATACCTTGGGGCATGCGGATAAATTGAAAGAAACCTAAAGGGCAAATGAAGGCTGTTTTTTCTTGATCTTCAGAACTCATTGGAACTTGATAATAACCGGACCTTAAATCCAAGACAGAGAACCAGCAACTTCCACTCAAAGCATCAAGTATATCTTCTATCCTGGGTAAATTATATTGATCCGGTATGGTGCGCTGGTTTAGGGTTCTGTAGTCGACACATAATCGTACCGATCCGTCTTTCTTGCATACAATCACAATAGGTGAGGCATATGGACTTTTGGAATCAATTATTATTCTGTTATCTTTCATCTTTTTTATAACTTGCCGACAATCTTCAAAATCCTTTGGCGCAATTCTCCGGGACCTCTCTCGAAAAGGTTTGTTATTATTCAGACGAATGGTGTGTTGTGCACTCTTGGCACACCCTACGTCCATCTCCTCAGAGGAGAATCCATCCTGTCTCTGGGAAAGAAGATGAAAGAGGCGGGTTCCCCACTCTTCAGGCAAATCTGTATTTTGCAATAGAGACTCCAAAGGATTTTTTTTATCTGTAACTTCTACAGTGAAGGATCCAGTATGCTGGCCAACTTCTTTTACTGGATAGCAAGAGGCTATTCGCTGCCAGGGTTGAATAACTACAGGATGAGGAGTGACATTCTTTACTGTAACTTCATCAGTCATAGGACATTTCCTCCGCCAGTCTTTCCTTTCAGGGAGGACTTCCCAGCCATTTTTGGTTACATCTTCAGAGTTTGATTCAACTAGGAAATAGCTTCCTTCTCCCCAGCATTCAGGCAACATATCAATGAACACTTGAACATTGCACACTACCCCTGGAGGTATCTCTAGTGGGTTTCCAGGTAGTTTACCAACCCATCCTTGAGTAAACTCTGGTGCAAAGATTTTACATATTTCTTTAACTTTAGGAGACACTTGCAAATCAGATATAGGTGTGGTTCTCTGTTGTTGAAGAAACTTTAAAAACGCCATTTCCACATCTGGAACATTTGAGCCAATAATAACCGGAGATTCAACACCCCCTCCATATAGTGGACTTACATAAGCTATAACTTTCATTGGGGGTCCCTTGTCGGATGTTATCCCAGGGATATGGGCCTCTATCTCTATAAACCCATCCATGTGAGCTGGAGCATCCCCAACCCCAAACACAGTCATCTCATCAGCAGGTTTCAAAGGGAGATGTCCAAGGTGTTTACAGTAGAAGTCTCTAGAGATAATCGTGAGCTGTGATCCAGTATCAAAAAGAGCAGTAGTCACCACTCCATTTATGTAGAGAGGGAAAAGGCATTTTCGCCCCACACCTTCAGAAGGTTGATGACATCTCTTGGTGGAAACATGACCCATCAAGCTACTGGTATAGGATTCGTCATTTCTTAATGGACATTTTGATGCAAAATGACCTCTCCCTTTACACTTGAAGCAGAGGGGACCTGAAAAAGTTGCTGCTTTTGGTGTCGCTAAGGGTAATTTCAGTAGTTTTGATGGGACAAGATGTTCATTAACTTCTGGAAATCCACCAGAAATATCTTCATCTTTATTAGTTTTCTTATGCTTTTTAGGGCTGCAAAACTGCATGTCTGCTTCCTGTTTTTTTACTTCCCTCATCAGTTCGGATAAGGAGGGGACCTTTTCAGGTAACATCACTTTTAGTATAGGGGAAAGTGGGTGATGTGGAAGTAGTCCTCGAACTAGCTGGTTCTTTCTCATAGCATCTACCTCCCTGGGGAGGATAGCCCATGGTACAACAGGCGAGACAAAGACAATTGCAATCTGTTAATAAAGTTGGACACTTCCTCTCCTTCCTTTTGTCGACACGTGTGATAATCAGCTTTCAGTTGTTCCAGATCACAATATGGTTTATAATGATCTGATAGGATTTTTATAAAATCCCAGGCAGTAGCACTTTCATGCATGTCTCTGTGTAGACGCACCAACTCTGCAGCTGGAGATCGTAAACTCTCAATAATACGTTGCCTCTTGCCATCGTCAGAACACGACCACTCCTTCAGACACTGCAGAGCATTATACTTCCAGGCTTCAAAACCTTCCTCACCCGGTGGTACGGGCGAAATACCAGAAAACACCTTCAGTTTGCGGTAGTGGCCTGATTGAAGTCCCTGGGAGAACATTTCAGTTCTGGGTACGGAGCGGTGAAGGGTAGAGCACTGAAGTTATCCATTGGATTCACACATCTACTGATTTATTTGCATGAAATAAACGTGTATTGATCTGCAGGTATCAACTATTCGTTATGTATCTGTATAATTGCTTACTCCTTTTATTTGTATAATGTACAGCACTGCATAAAATATAAAACATACATATCTACACTCAAAATACAGAAAGGCTTGATCCAAACTAAATGACCCATCTTGATTGTTAGTGTGGACTAAATACAAACAGAAACACGTTATTACTAATGGTACCTGTGGTGCGCAATAGTGGTACCTGTGATGAAATCATTGTACCTACAGTATTATGCACTACTAATACATGTGGCACAATAATGGATCCTGTAGTGTATTAATGGTACATGAGATACAATAATGGTATCTGTAGTGTATTAATGGTACATGAGGTACAATAATGTTACCTGTGGTGTATTAATGGTATATGAGTTATAATAATGGTACCTGTAGTATAATAATGATGCAGAGATGATACCTGTTGTGTAAGTTACATGTAATGCAATAACGGTACCTACCGTGTAATAATGCTTTTTTGTGGTACAATTCTAATGGAACCTGTAGTGCACCAAAGGTACCTGTAGAGTAATAATGGTATATTAAGTGCAATAACGGTACATTAAGTGCAATTGTGGTACTTGTACCATGACCTGGATGAATGAGAACTTTCACAAGCATACTTGTAGTGTAATAATGGTACATTAAGCGAATAATGTTACCTGTAGTGAAATAATGATACTTGAGGTGGAAGATTTGGTTCCTGTGGTGTAATAATGATACATGAGATGAAATAATGGTACCTAAAGTGTATTAATGGTACATGAGATACAATACCGGTACCTGTACTGTATTAAAGGTACACAAGGTACAATAATGGTACCAATGGTGTATTAATGGTACATGAGGTACAATATTGGTACCTGTAGTGTTAACAATGACACACAAGGTACAATAATGGTACCCGTAGTGCAACAATGACACATGATTTATTTATCCCCCTTGTATGACTTTACTGTATTTTAATACTGTACAGCGCTGCGTCCCCAAGTGGCGCTATATAAATAAAGGGGTTTTAGTATACATTACTGTGATCACATGAATGAAAAGCCTTCCAACCACGTCAAGGTAACCCCAGTCTGGAAGGTTTAAAGGGCATGTCCACCCCCAAAACTGTAATTTAACCCCATACTGGCCACATTCTATAGTTTAAAAAAATCCTTACCGTAAATCTCTGCTCCAAATGGTTTTTCTGCTATGCCCCTCCATAGTCCAGGAAACTGTTGTGTAGAAGCTCTCAGTGAGTCATCCTGTAGCTGTCTGTGTCTTAACCTCATCAAGGTCTAAGCCATGCATAGGGGAGCCCTCCCCCCCCTTCCTCCCACCATCCTGATCGATCCACGAGGCCATGGCACCTAGCGCGAAATCCTCTTTATGGGAGGTAAGTAACAGCTCCCCAACCCTAACCGCCATAATATTTTTGAAAAGAACTGCCCGATAGTTACTTACGGACCCTTCTCTCCTGCGGCGTCTGCACAGACGCGGATTGTGGACCTGCCCCTGCTTGCAACTTCCGCAAGCAGGGAGCTGGATAGGAGACGGCGCGGGAGAGAATGGGCTGTAAGTAAACATCTGGGCATTTTAAAAAAAATATATTATAGCGGTTGGGGGTGGGCAGTGCTACCTACATTATATAAAAAGTTTAATTTCAGGGTGGACATGCCCTTTAACTTCTAACCTTTTTTACTTCAATTACCATTAGCCAGCTTTTGCATTTCTCATAGTTGTGCACTGGATCCATATAACAGGCTTTCTCTTCCCCCTAGCCCTTCGGCTTTTTAAAATGAGGGAAGAGGCCATCCATCCAGTGCTTTATATTAAAGGCATAGGATCTCCCATAAAAGGGGCATGTTGGGGGTGCTAATTGTATGATATTGATATTGTATGGGGCCTAGGAATGTGCATTGATTATCTTTTCTATGTTTGTATAAATGTTTGACCAGATCAGTAGCACCTCCGCTAAATGTAGTTGTAAATTAGCCTAATTGGAGTGCTTCCACAATCCTTGTATTGTACATAGTGTAATAATGGTAAATGAGGTGGAATAATGGTTCATGAGGTACAATGATGGTACCTGTAGTGTATTAATGGTACATGAGGTACAATAATGGTACTTGTAGTGTAACAATGACACATGAGGTACAATAATGGTACCCGTAGTGTAATAATGGTACATGAGTTTCAATAATGGTGGTACCTGTGGTGATGTTCCCTGGAGATCCAACTGCATCTTCTATTGAAGCAACACAATATGGAAATATAGGAATGCACACACTGTGTGAAACATCTGGAATTGTAAATATATGATTTTTTGTCATCATTTTCAGGAAAAAGTGTGTTAGGGACCTCCTGAATTCCTCCCAAGGAATTGGCTCTTCTGTGCTGGGCCATACATTGGTGCAGCACAGAAGAGCCTATTCCTTGGGTCTGGCCGTGTACCTGCATCTTAAGGAAAAAGGACATACCGTATATACTTGAGTATAAGCCGACCCGAGTATAAGCCGAAAAAAAAAATACTTTTACCTAAAAAAATAGGAAACCTGATTGACCCGAATAAAGCCGAGAGTAGAAATTATGACCACTACTGCCTTCTGATTCAGTATTGTTTTGAGGCTTAAGTTGCCCTTTAAATGGACAGCAGAATTCGCATACAGATGTTTGAAACTACAACTCCCAGCAAATAAAGCATGCTGGGAGTTGTAGTTTCCAAACATCTGTATGTAAATTCTGCTGTCCATTTAAAGGGCAACTTAAGCTTCAAAACAATAAAGAATCAGAAGGAGGATGGTATCTATTTATGGTATCTATTGCAGAAGATTGCCTTTTTGAGACTTAAGTTGCCCTTTAAATGGACAGCAGAATTCCCATACAAATATTTGGAAACTACAACTCCCTGCAACAAAAGCATGCTGGGAGTTGTAGTTTCCAAACATCTGTATGGGAATTCTGATGTTAGGTTAAAAGCTCAAAATTCTGCTGTTAGGTTAAAACCCTGCAGTGGAGATGACTAGCGAAATGTCTTTAAGAACTAAACCAAGTCCAGTTTATATAATTGAACACAACAGATATAAGTGTAGGTTTCCTGTTTCTTTATTCAAGTAGAAGATAAATAGAATGTTAGGAATTGACAGTATATAGCAGCTAGGCTTGCCACCCAGCCAGTAATAACCAACCAAGCCAATATGCATGTATTGTCTGATTCGGACAAATAAAACTACTCGCTTCATGAAAATTAAATCCAATATTTTGGGCCGAGTGAAATACAGAAATATCCGTTGGTCGGTTTGAAATATCTGCTTGTTGTATTTAGCCATATATTTTTGTAAAGGTATTTGATACAGTGCAATAAACTTGTTAAAATTATTCAAATGAAGCAAAATGTAGGATTTTTTTTGTAGAATAATTCCAGTCTGTAACAGGCACCAACATAAAGATATTTTAAAAATTCATAATATCCAGCAGATTATCCAAAGGCAAAAACTGTCTCTTTATTATATTCTGTAAGAACCTTGTGTGAAAAACATGATACATTTCTGCCCTTTGGTTCTAAATGGATGTTATGGAGAAAGGCCAAACAAGAAAAATAAATTTAATACCTAGGATGGAAGATTATGTTTGGGAAAGACTTACTGCATTATTCAACCAGGCTCAGAGTTTTGGAAAGGTAACAGAGAACCAGTCCCAGGGCAGCAGATCACAGAGCGCCCCTTGGACTACACCCTCTGTACAAAAAAGAGGAATTTCTGTGTACACTTTTAACCAGCAAAGATGTGACAGTTTCTTAAATCCACTATCCCGCAATTTAATGTGTTTTTCATGTACAACTGGGGGAAAATATTTTTTATGATAAAGTTACTGTAGGTAAATAAGTTAAAGGAAAACAATACAATTAAAGGTTCTAAAAAATTGAGCAATGTCATAAAAAAACAGTGAAAAAAACCCTGGACCCAGAAATTACACCATTCATTCCATACAAAAAAAATCCTAGCCACAAAAGTCCCGTAAAATGCATTTACTCCATCTCAGACTTAGCGAATTATACAAAAAAAATAAAATCACGTTGTCTTATAAATATCAGAGGGAAAATTCAGTGTAAGTTACATCCAGACAACAGGAAAAATGTACCAAAACTGGGCGTTGGTAACGGCCATTGACTGCCACTGCAGTTTATATATATATAATCCACCCCTTCCATGGATTCCTATGGGGCCAAACTGTAATTAATAATCTTATAATCGGCGCGCTACTACGTAGTAGAGCGCCGATTATAACTTTCCGGGACTGCCTTACCCTCTTCTCTCCCCCTGCCTCACTTCCCCCACCTCCGTATACTTGAATTTACCGTGTTCGCATTCTGTCAGTTACGCGGCTTCGGCACCACTGTGTATGGCGCGGCTCCACCTTTTCCTTTTACATGTAAAAGGAAGAGGTGGAGCCGCGCCATACACAGTGGTGCCGAAGACAGATACGGTCCTCGCTCTTATCTCCAACGACAGAATTTCTCTCTGGTCCCGCTCAAAGAGAGTCTCGCTGCCAGTGAAGCTGCTTCTACCTCACGTGGCGATCTAAGGGAGAGGGGGAGGGCCGGGCGCTCACTGTTCTCCACTGTGTCCGCACAGTCACCGGCACCTTTACTGGACTGATGGTCAATGGGAAGCAGCAGCAGGTGGTCGGGGAAATCAGGGAGACTGGTTAGGGGGCTGGGACAATAAGAGGGAAGGAGCTAGAGGCAGGGAGGGTCCCGTGGTAATGAATTGCATTACAGTCATACTGGATTGTCCCACGCTGGCCATTACTCTCTATAGGGATCTAACAACTGTAAGATTGCTGGAATGTTGGGATTATATATGAGGGGGTGGATTATACTAAATAATACACCCCCTACTGTAAAATATTCGGATATTAGAAGTCACCTTGGAGTTCCGCGCCCTGTATAAAAGGCACTCGGCCTGCGGCCTCGTGCTTTTATATGGTCACGGAACTCCTCGGTGACTTCTAATATCCTTATAATTTACAGTAGGGGGTGCATTATTCACTATATAACCTATAGTCCTAAGTTCCTTTCACTTAGGCTTATATACTTGAGGTGTTTTGATGCTTTTTAGTGCAAAGTGTACAGTACGTGAAACTCAATAGATTTTGTATAGAATTCAATCTGTTCCATTGCAATGAAGTGAGATAAGATAATGCGAAGACCAGCAGACACCAATAGAAGTCAATAAGGTTTGAATAAAATGCATAGAATCTCATTCTATGCCATGTTTATTTTCTCTATCACCAGCAAAAAATGCAAACAAAAAACCCTGGTAAAAATAAAGCAAAATGCATTTTAACATACATAATACATGCAAAAATGAATTGTACAAATGCATTGTAACAGATCTGCTTTTTTTACATGTTATAACAATCTGATAGTGTTCACAAGCCATCAGTCTAATGTTGTTTTCCAGCAGGATTTATTCATGCCCCACCCATAAACCACCCAGCCCCATCTAAATACTGTACATTACATGCCCCAATCATAGCTATTATCACCCAAGCTCCCTCCACAGGGCTAAGGCCCGAGTCTGAGCAAGGCTACTACGTCTATGAAGCAGGGGGAAAATACTCCTCAATGCCCAGGGATCCTGTACAATAGAAACCAGTAGAAGTCTATTCTAAACTGCCTCCCATTCTTTAATGTGCAAATTATGCTGAATTGAAAGACTACGTTGAGTATTCTAGTGACCTAACAGTCCTTTTTACAGGGAAGGATAGTAATTTCATTTAAATGTATACCCCTTTTTCTACATAACAACATCTTGTAGGCTCTTGCTTTTGTCTCCTGACTTTGCTGCAACCAGGCCTGCTATCTACATATATTCTTTGATCCATTTTTAACAGGGATTTACTTAGGACAGGTCCACCCCATGTGATACTAGCACCACGTAGGTAGCACATTGTTTGGAGAATGAAAATTTCATTGTTCTAATAACAAAATCCCCCTATCACTAGCATTATCCAAGTCATTTTACCCCTGTATTCAAGCTAATGTCTTCATACAAGATTGAAAATCTGTTGGTATTTTTCAATCTTTCTCTTCTGTTCCCTCCTACCTTTAAGTTTGATTGGTTGGCTGGTTGATTAAGCTTCAACTTAATCAACCAACCAATCCCCATACAGTATAGGAGGTCAGCGTAGTGTATGCGGCCACTGCATTTTGCCATTGGATTCCCATGGAATCTGCTGTAGGCAGTAGCATGTGTATCGGAACCTTTACAAGATCCCATCAAAGATGTCCATCAAAAACCGAAAACTTTGGCCACAAACTGTCACATGAAATATTAAATATTGTTCAAAACATCTGTGTTTGAAATGTTATCTACATAATTCTCAACTGTATTCTAATGAAACAATTAATCTTTAAACTGTAATTGCACATACCTATGAATTATGGGGATTCTGTACCCTAAAATCTAGGTGGGACCAGTAATTGTTTAGTGAAGAAAAGGAAGGAAAGGCTTCAGAAAAACTTGCTAATTCCTCCCCAAAAAAACACACAAATGTTATTCTGTTATTTTCTATTCCAGAAACATGCCCCAAAACATTAAACATCTGTGGAAAGTCAGATTAATACTATGAAATAAACAAGCTGTACATTTACTATTACTGTATGAGAACAAGGTTCTGGCCATTTTGGTGCTGTAAGCAAGGCTTTCCTGGTTCCCCTTTCCCAACTTAAATATCCCCCAAAGCCCCAACCACCTCTTGCATTAGTTTTTGTAGATTAGAAAACCTGAAGCAATTGACAGGGAATCACCCTGTATTTGGCTGTTTGGTTGACATTTTCATTGAGAGTACAGAGTGCTGTATTGAGCAGAATTAAGGATATTCTATCATTAATGTATACTCATTGTGTAGCAAGAGTCAAAAAAGCTAAACCCAGCCAAGTTGACTATAATGCGTGCAAACAGGGAGGCTAGAGGGAACTAGATTAAAGATGAAGGAAACTGGCGACTTTCTTTCCTATAGCGGTTCCGCAAAAACCTATTGAAGTTCCAAAAACCTTTTCTAAACCTATGGAATTGGACATTTTTTAATTACCAGTTTTCAAACACTATTTTTAAATCGGCATTTCCTACTTTTCCATCATAATATTTTACATGATTCTATTATGTGTTCCAATATGTTGAGAAAAATTCAGTCAGATCTGTGGATTTTTAAAAAGTTCCAAATCAAAACCAGGTTAATTTGAAACCTTGTCCCATCACTAAACTAGATGAGTAACAACTTATCGTTCCTCGGTCAATAAGGATCCCTTTCAATTGTGAGTTAACACACCCAGCAAATATATAAGAAGTTATGCTAAATAGTCTAACACCTCCCTAGAGAAATTCTCAGCAAAGGTTCTGTTAAATAGTCTGACATTCCCTGGAGTGGAGCATACAATCATGTTAATACACACTATGGGGAATATTCAGCAGCAGTAATGTAATGACACCTTACATAAAATAAAAGAACCAAAAAAAGTCTTCAAATATGCATTAATGGACATGAAAAATGTCTTTCCTTGTTTTTCATAGTGAAACTGTGTTTTGTTTGTGTTTTTACAAAGAATTTCCATTATTTATTTTACACTAAACTGCTGTTTTCACTCAAAATGTTGGTGCTTTTTAAATAACAGTATACAAACATCTCCTTTCTCCTTTCATTGGATGGCACGCAATATTTACAAAAAGTAGAGCTACCTGGTCCGCTCTAGCTCCACCCCTTCCCTCAGTCCAGGACCTGGATGGCCAATAGGAAGGAAGACACAAAAAAGCAAAAGAAACTGCTGTATTTTAGTCAATCTAATATACCCCCACATTTTAGGTTTTCACCATGGGTACATTAGGAGGTAGAGCATTGGTTTGGGAAATAATGGTCCTTTACACGTGAAGAAACTTTATTAAATGTTAAACGTTCTTCACGTGTAATAGGTGTGCTCGGAACAATTCTTTGTTTTCTAGAGTTTAAATACAGATTGGGGCCTCTGTGTTCCTTGTAGCACCCTGACCAAAAGAATAAAAATAAGACTGAGTGCATCATCACTACATAGACTTTGTAAAGCTATATGTCTATTTATATATAATGGGAACTGTGTTTTAACGCTTTGATTAAATAGATTTCTTTTTGTTTGCCTGTTGGTTCATCAGCCTGTATTTAATCCTTCACAGGGTGACATGGATATGTTAATTATGGGCTGTCTCCTCTGGTGGTTTGGGTGTAGTCTTTAAATTATAATCACTAGAGTACTTTAATTGGTGACAACACTATGCCCCCCGGATTAAAAAAATCTTTTATACACTCATAGACACATAGTTATAGCATTAAAATATAATGGGCGATTAGATGAAATTAATATTAAATTCCTCACAAACCATCAAACTCATGATGTGATAATGAGTTCATAGTAGTTCATAACAAGGTAACTACCCAGGGCCCCTAACTAGGTCAAGGGTTGTGTGCGGTCCAGATATATTCCCAGGGGTCTCCCACAGGCTTACAATAGATGGAGCCCTAACTGATGTTATACAACCCATAGATATTCTGACTTCTCCATGTTCTGTTCATACAATGCCGTCTCTCTCTTTCCAGGTATTAAAGAGTTTCCTTCTTTTGCATGGTTTTGTCTCTAGGCAAGAAAACAGACCAATCCAGAAATGATTGTTGTAGATTGTCAACAAAACATTAGGCTAATGACGTATAAAAACTACTACATGGTTACTAATCACATGGCTCCTGCATCAGGAACATTATCTCAGTCTGAGGTAATCCCTTTAGATCACCTCAAAGAATAAAACTTGTCAAACAAATACAGCTTGTCGTAACATGAAAAATACCCAACAGGCAGATTGAAAAACACATTATGTACAGCTAAGAAAGAATGCGCTGTGTATAGACACACTGTATTTTTTCAGCAGAAAGAATGGAAAGAAATGGCTTAAAAATTATGTCACTAGATTAATGGAAGTTAGATTGACTGTCACTTTAAAACTCTTTAGTAATAAGATTCTGTATAGAAACTACTCGCATGATGCACCAAGTAACACTTTCCCATCTTTAAATGGCATTAACCCAATATAATAATCCCAGTGTGGCTTTACCAAAGGATTAAGTTGGTCGCACCACTTTGATTTTTCACTACATGTGCATTGTCCCCCGTACATTTAGGTATCTGTGCGGAATGATAACAGATGGATACGAGTCTTAATGGGTCTCTAAACAGATTTTAACGTTATTTTTACATCAGCAGGGACAAGCTTCAGGCAGCACCCTGGGATTCTTTAACTGGAAGAAACCAAGTGTTTCCAAAAAGCTTTTTCTTGTTGCTGCAGATTTGGTTTAATCTGGAGACACCTGGTCTGTAAGAGTACAAATGGATATCTGATTACATTATGTTATTTTTATTAATTGTAGAATTTTTAATTACCAGAGGGTAGGAGCAAGTATTTCTACCTTCTGTTCCAATATATAGGTCTAGATTGCCAGCTCCTTCCACACCTTGGCCTATCCTAGGGACACTCCCTCCCACCTCTAGCACATTTGCACATGTGCATTTGTTAGAGAAGGAGGGGTTCACATGAGGGATGTGCTATGAGACACTTTGGTCATAGCTAACTTCAGAGCTACCATTCAAATTCAACCATTCAATTTAGGATGCTAGTTAAACATTTTAACCCATAAAAGAAACATGACCAAACTTCAGCCAACTGGTACCCCATGTGACCCTGACAGTCTAAGTCTGAGAATGACTGATGGTCATATTCCCTAGTTATGTAAAGCTGATATGTGCTGAATCAATAACATTGTATCTGTTGTATTCAGTTAGATCAACTGGACATAATGTTTAGTTCTTGAAGACATTTCTCTAGTTATCCGACTGGCTTTCTCAATTCAGAATGGATGACTAGCGAAACGTCTTCAAGAACTAAACTTCAAGTCCAGTTGATCTAACTGAATACAACAGATATACCATGACCTGAATGAATGAGAACCTTCACAAGCATATTGCCGTGACATTGTGTTTTTCAGGGCTCACGTTAATCTCATTTTTTCCATAAACAAATTGCACTGCCATCAGAACAGACTATTGAAAGTAAAAGTACACTTTGAAAATGTTATCACTTTCCTCCAACTCATAATTGTTTCTATTAGGGATCCCATCTGCTCTTCCTGCACATTAAATAGAGCTCAGTTTGTTGATTTTCCACTCCAGTGAATCTTCACATCAGGTCCACCATGGCTCTCTAAGGGAGCTGATAACTATGATTAGTGTCTTTACATTTTAAACATTTTTAGGCATTCAAAAGGCAAATCATTGAAAATTTTGACTTATAATGAAAAAAATAAAGATTTTATCTGAATATAAAATTCACATAAGCTAGCCATACATGGGTTGTTTTTGTTTAAGGCTGATTTGATCACTTTGACAAAATCTGTCAAAAACAGATTCCTTCCAACTACCCAATTACTGAACTTTTGGATGATTTCTGTTAGTTTACTGGCCAAATGCCTGACGGGACAAACACATTTGGTTGTAATCTAATCAAAAATATATTGTTTTAATTGCTTCCTCTAATCAGTTTGCAGTCGGTGAGTCATCGAACATTTGTACTTATGGCCAAATGTCTGAACTCGTACTGTATGGCGAGCTTGACTTCCAGTTTCCTACCACTACTGCTCCTCCCTACTAAAGCTTTCACAAACCAACAGATCATCATTACTATAAAGGCTCATTATTAGAGACTTCCGGGGGCGGGACGCCGAGAGCGGCCGCGTTTTACAGGTGCTCCTCACTTCTGAGAACCATAAGAGAGAATAACACCAAATTACTAAAACAAAAGGGGTCAAAAACACCCACATCCCAACAAACAGCTGCCACAGATACTTATCAGCTGTCTTCTCTCCAATATCCTGAAGTCAGGCCGGGCTGGCGGGAACAAACCTCCAACACCCGCCCATCAGCCGGAAGCTCACCGACTAACGAATCTCATTGCCCATCCAACATCTGAGACTCCTGCCACCTCAGTGAACGCGGTGGCCAGCGCCCGAGCACCGGGACGGAGGCCCTGCACGGAAGGACTCAACCGCGATACGGGATCCCGGGAACACCCCGCAGCCAAGGTCGACCCCAACCACAGTAATAGACATAGTAAGGGACCCCGAGGGCAGATTCCTGATCTTGGATCTGAAAATAAAAAACACAATATACACCATAGCAAATATCTACGCTAACACAGAATTCTACTCTGATCTTTTGAGACGGCTGCTGACTAAACCACACCGCCAAATTTTTATTGGTGGAGATTTCAATACGACCCTGAACAACACCATCGACAGAACAGGACCTAGACAAACACCAATTACCACATCCCCTCCTCTCCTGGAAATAATCACACAACTAAGTCTCTACAACAACACCCAACAACCAAACAATACAGCTTCTACTCTCACCCACACCACTCACACTCACGTATAGACAACATTCTAATATCTAGTGACCTATTCCCACACGTATCAAACACATTCATAAATAACATACTAATATCAGACCATGCCCCAGTCGAACTATCGATAAACCTAAATATGCAAACTACACAAACAAACCATTGGAGATTCCCAGCATATCTCTATAACTCAGAAGACTTTAAGATATTCATAACCACCCAATGGCAAAACTATGTAGACGATAATACAGATCACACCGGGGACCCGGCTCTCTTCTGGCAGGCCTCCAAGGCAGTGATGAGAGGCCATATAATAGCATATGTTACACATAAGAAAAAAGCCTATAGGGAAAGATACTCCCAACTAGACTGCGATCTTCGGGAGGCGTGCAGCCAATATATCAACGATCCCACAGAAACAAATGAAGAACACTATATATCGACAAAAAACTTACTAGATACATATCTGCTAGGACAGGCACGCTGGTCAGTAGATGCTAGGAGAAACAAATATCATAGATGGGGCAACCGAACAGGCACACTACTAGCAAAACTAACTAAACCGCAGCGCTCCCGCTGCTCCATATTGCAAATACTCAACACTAACACAAATCAAACTATAACCACCCAACCAGAATTACAACAACATTTCCTACAATACCACGAATCCCTATATGCGCCACATACAACCCCCAACCGAAGACGCCGATACATATCTGGAGTCATGCTCTCTCCTCCAACTTACAACAGAACAACAAGAATCACTCAACCGCCCAATAACTCAACAGGAAGTCTCCAAGGTCATCAAATCACTACACAACACCAAAGCCCCAGGTCCAGACGGTTTCCCAGCAGAATACTATAAATTACTAAATCCCCATATACTCTCCACCCTCACAGACCTATATAATAATATATTCAGTCAAGATATTCATATTCAAAACCTCAACGATTCCCAAACCTTTTTATTACACAAACCAAACAAAGACCCATTATTAGTTCAATCTTACAAGCCAATATCATTATTAAACCAAGATTATAAAATTCTAACAAAAATAATAGCAAATAGACTTAGCTATATCATGCCAAACGTAATCACAGACTCACAACTAGGATTCACCAAAGGCAGCAACACCACCAAAGCTATCCGCACAGCTATAGCTGCCATATCGGCTCACTCCACCAGACCCCACTCCCAGGAGATTTTACTGAGTTTAGATGCCGATAAGGCCTTTGACAGGGTTTCCTGGGAAATCCTACATAAAATCCTTACCGAACGGAACTTTGGATCCAATTTCATCAGATTAATTACATTCCTTCACAAAAACACTAACACCTCCCTGCTAATAAATAACATCAACTCACATATATTCCAAACCCACAGAGGAACGAGGCAGGGATGCCCACTCTCCCCCCCTACAGTTTAATCTTAGCATAGACCCACTACTCAGAACCATATCCAACAACAAACAATTCACAGGCATCAAAATAGGCAGGGAAGACTTTAACCTCTCAGCATACGCAGACAACATTCTCCTATTTATATCCAAGCCCCTACAATCCATACCTGCCATAATAAATGACCTAACATGTTTTGGGAGACTGTCGGGACTGCAAATCAACTACAACAAATCTGAAACCCTCCTTCGGGGAACAGGGGACACCCCAAACTGGTCAAACAACTTCCCATTTAAATGGGCCAACACAGCCATAACATATTTGGGAGTCCGTCTCCCCAGACTAATAGAATCGTTATACTCGGGAAACATCCCCCCACTTATAACCCGAATGACAAACACATTGACAGCATGGGTGAAATTCCCTCTATCCTTCACAGGAAGAGCCAATCTTATAAAAATGATCCTGTTCCCTAAACTACTTTACCTACTACAAACTCTACCAATATTCCTATCCCGAAATTACATAAAACATATAAACACTATTTTCCGCAAATATATATGGCACAACAAACCTTCACGAATCAATTTCAACACTCTCATACTCCCTAAAAACAAAGGGGGCATCAAGTTTCCCAAATATCGAACTATACAATATAGCTTCCCACCTCAGGATTGTCAGGGACTGGCTGCACGCCTCCTCCAACTACACTCACACCACCCTAGACCAACAACTATGTTGCCCCCAGTCCCTGTCCTCTATGCTACACTCTCGTTTCTTCGACCTGCCGGAGGAGACCAGGGATAACCCTCTGTTGATGTCAGGCTGTAAAGCATGGAACAAAGCCCGCCCAATGATGGGCCTGAAACAATCCCACTCACTATGGCTACCCTTTATCAACCACCCAGATTTCCAGGAGGGGAGGGCCCACACAATGTTTTATAGATGGAAAACTAAGGGAATAAAAACAATCCGAGAACTAGTAGACACAAACACCAGACATCCCCTATCCTTCTCACAGGCAAAACACAAATTCCCTATCATAGGACCTATCATAGTTTTTTTTATTATCTACAGGCCAGTAGCTATGTCTCAAAATCGATCTCTCACCTAGGAGAGACAGACTGGAACAATCAACTAGATACACTCCTCCAATGGATTGGGTGGAAGCAACAATAGATAAAGAAAACAAAGTCAGACAATTTTTCAAACTATGGGAGAGTTTTATTGCTATCCTACCAACACATATCATACAAAGTATCCACGATTGCTTCCATGTGACAATGTGGTATACAGAACAAACTCTGAGCCATAACCCCCCAATCTCCTTACCATGATTACATACACAAGTCGGCGCACGTTACTCCTCCCCACCCCTTAATCATTCGAACCATACTCCCACCCAACCCCTGGTGACTGGATAACAGCAACCTAATTGTGGTAAGTTACTTAGGTAAATAATAAAATAATAAATAAAAGTTCAGAGATGCGGACCAAATAATACCCTCAGAAATCAGACAATACGCTAAATGTTTAATATTCTATGTGAATTATATGCATAATTTACCCAACCGTTATCACCCGTGAACATACGATGATATAGACGACGCAAAATCTCTATTGTACTATTTTTATTGATTCCATTTATACAATTTTATGCCCCAATTTTTCTTCTTTTCTCTTTATTCTGTAAATCCTCATCTCTATTCTTAATAAAAACATTTTTTAAAAAAAGTTTCATTATTAGATATTGCCAATAACAAAACTTTATAAATACGGTCTAGATGTGCAGTAAATTTCTCCATCTCTGCCTGGATACAATATTTGGAATACCTGAGCTTACAACAAATTCATGGCATGTCATGCTACATTGGGGCTGTTTTAGACTGAAATCTGTTTTTTGGAGGGATTAGGGGGATCTCAATCATCTCTGAATTTCCCATAGTTTACCTGGCACCCTTCTTAAAGGGCATGTCCACCCCCAAAACTATAATCCCCCCCACTACTGGCCCCATTGTGTAGTCTAGTTTAATCCTTACTTTATGTAATCCCCTGATTTCACTGTGTAGTGGATAACCTTAGGGGTAGCGCTACCTGTCTCTACTGGGTCCTGAGCCTCCGCTTAATGGGAGAGCGGGGGTTCCGTCTAATTTGGTGTGCCTCCACCCACCCTTGGGAATATAATAACCTCCCCTGGTGGGACCATTAAATAACTTTAGAATAAACACAAAAACAACAGATAATATAACATAGTAAGGACTTTTAGTATAACATAGGCAAAAGATAATACAAAGCTGAATATATATATATTGTGAAATACTGTGAAGTACAATACGATCTTAATAACGCATATGACCATATAGCATTACAGTCTCCAGTGTCCAAGTGTCCTTATTGTAAGGTACCTGTTACTTAATGATGCACTGACAGGAAAGTGGATGGCAATTCCCTATCTTTAGTCATTTGGGCACAGATGATCCTTGGGATGGCGGATGCTGGAACAATCCCTCTAGAAAACAGAGCCCCTTTTGCAGAAAGTCAGTAATCCAGCCAGGTCAAGATGCAGGTACAGTGTCTCCCTTATTTACACAAATGCAGGCAGAAAAACAGGCTCTCAGGTCTGTGTACCTCTTCAGGAATACAGCACAGCTCTCCCACCTTGTTGCTGGAAAGTCCCAAGAGAGGGAGACTCCCCTTTTCTCTAACTTTTATAGTCTTAGAAACATATCCCATCATTCCCTTCAATGTCTCATCTTGATGACCTGGACACAATGAAGCCACAGCCTCATTCTGATACACACATAGACTTACAGATATTTTTGCCCATACAGCAGGTATATTTCAAGTCAATCCCTACATTCTCCCCCTGCTGAAAAATCTGCCATCCCGGCCAGAATATGAAAAGTGATAATACATAAATAAAACACCAAGAAACAATGATGTCGCTCCTGGCCCTCCTGGGACAGGTTACAATGGCATTGCTGTGAAGGAAATAGGTGAACTATATACTGGAATCAAATTAATTAATCTAGCATGAGCATTAATCAGTTCTGCAAAGACACAAGATTGAGTTACAATGCTAGGTTCACCCAGAGTGTCGTAAGTAAAGACTGGGGGAGGCTGCCTAACTCGACTTCCCCTCCGCAACTCCCTATGTGGAAGTCCTGGTTGCTCAGAGGTAGTTGAAAAGTCATTATTGGAGCCATGCCTAGAAGTTCCTTGACTTTCCTGGTTAATTGGTTCACTTAAAAGTTGGGGGACAAAAAGAGGAGTTTCTGGATTTAGGGAACTCCTAGAGGGGGTCCCATATTCACCATCAGAGTTCACTTCTTTTTAGGTATCCCTTTTCAATTGAGGAATGGACCAGTCTCCCTGAGCTTGACGGTTGCTGTCAGTATCCTGCTCCTCAGGATCATTACTAATCAAAGGTTCTGTTTCTGAATCATAAGGATCATCATCTTTTATAGGAACAGGTGCTTGTTGGGGCACAGGTAAGAGATGATTTCTGTGCCAAGATTTTACCCTTCCTTCAGGTCCTTTTATATTATATACAGGAATTCCCGGCAGCTTGCTGACTACTTCAAATAATTCCTGGCGCCAGCGATCAGCCAGTTTGTGTTTAGCACCAACTCCTAAATTCCGAAGTAGCACTTTGTCGCCAGGGTATAGCTCTAGATTGCGAATTTTGGCATTAAAACGTCTTCTGTTGCCTGCATTTGTTTTAGCTGCATTTTCTTCAGCTAAACAATAGGCCTTTTGGAGACTTTCTTTTAATCGAGCCACATACTGGTAATGGCTCCTATGGCCTACTCCATCTGTAGAGACACCCAGTTGCAAATTTATAGGTAATCGTGCTTCTCTCCCAAACATAAGGTAGTAAGGGGAGACACCGGTACTGTCATGGCCTGTGCAATTGTAGGCATGCACCATAGCCCCAACATGCAGACTCCAAGAACGTTTTTTCACCAACAATCAGTGTGCCAAGCATATTTAAGAGAGTGCGATTGAACCTTTCTGGTAGAGCATCACCCTCGGGGGGATAGGGGGTGGTGCGACTCTTTTTGACGTTCAGCATTCAGCAAGTGAAGTAACTCTTTGATGAGACGACTCTCAAAGTCCCTCCCCTGGTCAGAATGGAGACGTTTAGGTAGTCCATAATTCACAAAAAATCTCTCCCAGAGGACCTTACAGTTACAGCTTTTTGATCCTTGGTGGGATACGTTTGTGCATAGTGAGTATAATGGTCAGTCACTACAAGGATATTTCCTACAACACTGGAATCATCACCAATACAGAGAAAATCTATGCACACCAAATCCATGGGGCCGGCACTTTTTAAATGTTCCATAGGGGCAGCACGGACAGGAAGAATTTTCCTCTGTAGACAACGGATACATCTGCGACAATAGTCAGTCACAGTCTCTCTCATATGAAGCCAAAAGAACCAATCCTGAATCAAACCATATGTTTTCTCAATTCCCAGATGCCCATGGTGATCATGCAAGCTACGCAAGACCAACCCACGGTAATTTTGAGGTAATAGTAATTGCCTTCTTCCTGGGTGATCATGGTACAACAGAACTCTGTAAAGAAGTCCTTGTTCTATTATATACTTGTCCTATTCACGCAGGATCTTTTCTCATAACATCTTGTCTTAGTGGCCCAATTAAAGGGTCAGATTGTTGAGCATTTATCATATCCTTGGTTTTCAACTGCTGAGCTATATCTACTCCTAGAGCAGCAGGATAGCTGTATAGATTTGGAATACAATTTGCATCCGCTCCTAAAGAGTCAACAACTCGAAGTTCGGAGAAGTTTACTTTGCCCATAACTACAGCAGCCGTATTGCACAAAGCAGTCACACCAGGCCCAGTTATTTCCTTCCATTCCTCATCAGTGGCGGAAGTTGGCAATCCAGGCCGCCTTAATAAAGCATCTGCCCCGATATTCTTTGGGCCTGGTTTATATTTCAATGTGAATTGATAGTTGGACAAAGCTGCTAGCAATCTATGCCCTTTGGCATCCAATTTTGCTGTACTTAATATATAAGTAAGGGGATTATTGTCTGTCCTTACTTCAAAAGGAACTCAATATACATAATCATGAAGCTTTTCTACGATTGCCCATTTTAAAGCCAGGAACTCCAGTTTATGTACTGGATAATTTTTTTTACATTGGAGTCAGGCTTCGGCTAATATAGGCAACAGGTCTTGGCCCTGTTGGGTACTGCTGATGAAGGACTCCTCCTAACCCATCATAACTGGCATCTACATGAAGAATGTAAGGTTTATTTGGATCTGCATATGCCAGCACAGGTGCCTCGGTTAAGCTATTTTTAAGATTTAGGAAAGACTTTTCACAAGTGGAAGTCTATTTTTCTCCAAAAGGAACCTTTGGTGGTGAAACAGAAGATTTAGCCTTTAAAGGATCTTCCTTAAGCAGATCATGAAGGGGCTTAGCAAGCTTTGAATAGCCCTCCACAAAGCACCTATAAAATCCACAAAATCCAAGGAAGGATCTCAATTCAGTTATATTTACAGGACGAGGCCAATTGACTACAGCTTCCACTTTGGCAGGATCAGTAGATACCCCTTCAGCAGAAACAATATGCCCTACATAATTGACTGAGGTTCAGCCTAACTTGCATTTATCAATAGATAGCTTTAGGCCCTCTTCTCTTACTCGATCAATGACCTTTATAATTCGCTCTTCATGCTCTTTGGGTGTGGCTCCAAAAACAATGATGTCATCTAAATATCCCACACATTCACGGGGGATTAGGTCACCAAGTACTTGTTCCATAACAAGTGCTCCCGAAATACCTTGGGGCAAATGAAGGTTGTTTTTTCTTGATCTTCAAAACTCATTGGAACTTGAAAATAACCGGACCTTAAATCCAAGAGAGAGAACCAGCAACTTCCACTCAAAGCATCAAGTATATCTTCTATCCTGGGTAAATTATATTGATCCGGTATGGTGCGCTGGTTTAGGGTTCTGTAGTCGACACATAATCGTACCGATCCGTCTTTCTTGCGTACAATCACAATAGGTGAGGCATATGGACTTTTGGACTCAATTATTATTCTGTTATCTTTCATCTTTTTTATAACTTGCCGACAATCTTCAAAATCCTTTGGCGCAATTCTCCGGGACCTCTCTCGAAAAGGTTTGTTATTATTCAGACGAATGGTGTGTTGTGCACTCTTGGCACACCCTACATCCATCTCCTCAGAGGAGAATCCATCCTGTCTCTGGGAAAGAAGATGAAAGAGGCGGATTCCCCACTCTTCAGGCAACTCTGTATTTTGCAATAGAGACTCCAAAGGATTTTTTTTATCTGTAACTTCTACAGTGAAGGATCCAGTATGCTGGGCAACTTCTTTTACTGGATAGCAAGAGGCTATTCGTTGCCAGGGTTGAATAACTACAGGATGAGGAGTGACATTCTTTATTGTAACTTCATCAGTCATAGGACATTTCCTCCGCCAGTCTTTCCTTTCAGGGAGGACTTCCCAGCCATTTTTGGTTACATCTTCAGTGTTTGATTCAACTAGGAAATAGCTTCCTTCTCCCCAGCATTCAGGCAACATATTAATGAACACTTGAACATTGCACACTCTCTAGTGGGGTTCCAGGTAGTTTACCAACCCATCCTTGAGTAAACACTGGTGCAAAGATTTTACACATTTCTTTAACTTCAGGAGACACTTGCAAATCAGATATAGGTGTGGTTCTCTGTTGTTGAAGAAACTTAACGACATTTCCACATCTGGAACATTGGAGCCAATAATAACCGGAAATAAAACACCCCCTCCATAGAGTGGACTTACATAAGCTATAACTTTCATTTGGGGTCCCTTGTCGGATGTTATCCCAGGGATATGGGCCTCTATCTCTATAAACTCATCCATGTGAGCTGGAGCATCCCCAAGCCCAAACACAGTCATCTCATCAGCAGGTTTCAAAGGGAGATTTCCAAGGTGTTTACAGTAGAAGTCTCTAGAGATGATGGTGAGCTGTGATCCAGTATCGAAAGCCGTAGTCGTTAATGTCCATTAACTTCTGGAAATCCACCAGAAATATCTTCATCTTTATTAGTTTTCTTATGCTTTTTAGGGCTGCAAAACTGCATGTCTGCTTCCTGTTTTTTTACTTCCCTCATCAGTTCAGATAAAGAGGGGACCTTTTCAAGTAACATCACTTTTAGTATAGGGGAAAGTGGGTGATGTGGAAGTAGTCCTCGAACTAGATGGTTCTTTCTCATAGCATCTACCTCCCTGGGGAGGATAGCCCCATGGTACAACAGGCGAGACAAAGACAATTGCAATCTGTTAATAAAGTTGGATACTTCCTCTCCTTCCTTTTGTCGACACGTGATAATCAGCTTTCAGTTGTTCAAGATCACAATATGGTTCATAATGGTCTGATAGGATTTTTATAAAATCCCAGTTAGTAGCACTTTCATGCATGTCTCTGTGTAGACGCACCAACTCTGCAGCTGGAGATCGTAAACTCTCAATAATACGTTGCCTCTTGCCATTGTCAGAACACAACCACTCCTTCAGACACTGCAGAGCATTATACTTCCAGGCTTTAAAACCTTCCTCACCCGGTGGTACGGGCGAAATACCAGAAAACACCTTCAGTTTGCGGTAGTGGCCTGATTGAAGTCCCTGGGAGAACATTTCAGTTAATTTAAGCAAAGTTTGGTCAGCAACAGTATCATTTTTTTCTGGGCTGATAAAAGGAGCATTTTGATAAAAGTTTTTACTTTCCGCTTCAGAACTCTCAGCAGTGCCTCCAAATGTAACCCTCTGATTTCAATGTGTAGTGGATAACCTGAGGGGTGGCGCTACCTGTCTCTACAGGGTCCTGAGCCTCCGCTTAATGGGAGAGTGGGGGTTCCGTCTAAATTGGCGTGCCTCCACCCACCCTTGGGAATATAATAACCTCCCCTGGTGGGACCATTAAATAACTTTAGAATAAACACAAAAACAACAGATAATATAACATAGTAAGGACTTTTAGTATAACATAGGCAAAAGATAATACAAAGCTGAATATATATATTGTGAAATACTGTGAAGTACAATACGATCTTAATAACGCATATAACCATATAGCATTACAGTCTCCAGTGTCCAAGTGTCCCTGGGTAGCGCTACCCACACCAGTTGCAGGCCTGTGGTTTATGTATATATTGTAAGGTACCTGTTACTTAATGATGCACAGACAGGAAAGTGGATGGCAATTCCTTATCTTTATTCATTTGGGCACAGATGATCCTTGGGATGGCGGATGCTGGAACAATCCCCCTAGAAAACAGAGCCCCTTTTGCAGAAAGTCAGTAATCCAACCAGGTCAAGATGCAGGTACAGTGTCTCTCTTATTTACACAAATGCAGGCAGAAAAACAGGCTCTCAGGTCTGTGTACCCCTTCAGGAATACAGCACAGCTCTCCCACCTTGTTGCTGGAAAGTCCCAAGAGAGGGAGACTCCCCTTTTCTCTAACTTTTATAGTCTTAGAAACATATCCCATCATTCCCTTCAATGTCTCATCTTGATGACCTGGACACAATGAAGCCACAGCCTCATTCTGATACACACATAGACTTACAGATATTTTTGCCCATACAGCAGGTATATTTCAAGTCAATCCCTACACTTACATCCCACATCTGGTTCTTCTGCTATCCCCCCCTAAAGTCCCAAAAAACACCCACCAGGAGAACTGCAGATTCCATATAGGACTCTGCCTCCTGTCTCCCCTCCGGGAGAAATTTGTTATGCGCACTGCAGCCCTTCTCCCTCTCCCTCCCGATTTAGATTCCATCCCCCTAGAGTAAAAACATTTTTATATAATATTCTCCCTGTCCCCCCATCGCCAACCGCTATAGTTTTAAGTTCAGAAAGTGCCCCAAATATTACTTACCTTCCCTCTTTCCTCCGCTGCACTGAACTCCCGGCAGCCGCGTCCGCGATTGGCTGCCGCTCAGCCAATCACAGACGTGACTGCCGGTCCCGTCCCTCTGCTTGCATTTTCTCGCAAGCAGAGGGCCTGGCAGTGCGGCGGAGGAAAGAGGGAAGGTAAGTAATATTTGGGGCACTTTCTGAACTTAAAACTATAGCGGTTGGGGCTGGGGGGACAGGGAGAATATTATATGAAAAATGTTTAAGAAGGGTGGACATGCCCTTTAAAAAAACATAACTGTCCCTTCCTGATTCTATACACAACTCAGTTTCTAGATCTTTTTACATGTCTCAAAGGTCAACAGCTTTGGCTGACAATATTACATGTGTGGTGGCTCACAAATAGAACGTCAACATATATTCGGATGATATCAGAAGCTTCTTTGGATGTACATTGGCCACTTTGACCTACAGTATCTAACTTGTGTATGAGGCTGAAGTGTCTTTGTTAACAATACTCTATGCATTGAATCTGCGGTCTCTTTGCTCTGCATATACACTAACAGTATCTCTGACATTCATTAACTGGCAAACAAACCTACTGTAACAGAACCACAAAACGTGATAGTTTGTTTTGATATTCAACACGGACTTGCCTTATCCCCTCACAGAGTCACAAATTTTGGTCACTTTCTTGATACTTTATTATCTCCCAACACAAATCCTAGAAGGTAAAATGCAGTTTGTCTTACCCTCTGCTCTCGAAATCTATTGATCCTGCAAACCAAATCTATTTAAAACCATGCAGGGCCGGCCTTTTTGTATGGGCGACCTGTGCGGCCGCACTGGTTGCACTACCAGGGAGGCGCCAGCAAGAAGTGTTAGGTCACAGACCTGTAGGTAAAAGTTGTGCATCAGTGCCACAGCCCCCACAGTTACAGTCCTGCAGATCAAATGTATGTCACAGCACCCCCCCACAGACAAAGCCCCAACACAAAGTTTTCTGTATGCTGTGCTGTTCTGTCTGTGCATTTAGTGCGTTACGTTTTACGTAATGATGTACGCACGATATATAGCACGCATTGCTAATACTGTAAGGGCTCGTTCACACTAGAAACTGTCAGAAACTGCCAAACGCACATCATGTTTCTGTCAGTTTGTATCCATTTTTTAACAATGTGTATTCCATAGATTTCTATAGAAAATGCATGAAAAAACGGACAAAAATGTTGCATGCAGTGCGTTTTTTAAACGGACTGGAACGGAACGGATTATAACGCAGCAGGTGTGAACGATATTATGAAATCCTATGGGGTTTTACTGTCTGTCCATTTTTTTAAACGCACCTGCATTTGAAAAACGGATACAAACTGATGTAGCGTGAACGAGCCCTTAGACAGTAAGAGCAGGTGGCAGACTTGATTTGAAGCAGGTCAAGGCAAGCAGCATTAAGCAGTGTGCCCAGGGGGGTGTTTTGGAAGGGGTGCTAGGTGTCAGTAACTAATCTTGCACAGGGTGCTATTAATTAGTTTCCACTATCAAATCTTCCCAACTGGTCTATTAAGTTTGCAATCACAAGTTGATCTCTAAAAAGATTGGGCCAGGTGGTTCTTCTGATGTCAGAAGGTGAGTTCAGAGATTGTGGGCACCTTTAGCGAGGCTACTATACCGATCTCATGAATCCAGTCCTTTAAGGGGCATGTCCAATCACCCCCCAACTAAAATTTGCCCCACTGTTGGCCCCTTTGTGTAGTGTTAAAAAATCCTTACTATCTCCTCTGTTCCTTATGGTTGTCCTGCAGGGCCTGATGAAATTCCAGAAAAGTAAAGCATAGGAGCCTCTTTGTGTGTGTAATTTGGCACCTGCTACAAACAGCACCCAATACTTCCTTGCCCTTCAGATCCTTCAGTGTTGCATTACTCTTGTAAAAAAAATTATACCTCATATAATACAGGGGACCCCCCTCCAACCCTAAACGACAGCTTTAAAAATTTGAAATCAAAACCGAAATGTAGTTACCTGACCTCGGTCCCTCCGCTCTGGCAACCGCATCAGTGATTGGCTGACTCACAGATGCAGCTGCCAGTCTTCCTGGAAGTAACGGAAGAGGCCAAGGCCTAGGGAATTAAGGTGGGTAAGTACATTTCTGATTTTTAACTTTTAAAGCTGGTGGTTAGGGTTGGAGAGGGGGGGGGGGGTTCCTTTACATTATATAATTTTTTCAGTTTGGGGGTAGAGATTCCCTTTATTCTTTCTATGACTATCTTTCAGATATTAATGTACTTTTCTGAAAGCAATTCATGGGTCGAATCAGACATAAAAAACAAAATCAACCTGTATGTGTCTTCATCCTGAAACACCACCCTCTCCCTCTGCATAATAGTGAAAGTAAATTAACCCTGGATTGTCACAGCACACAGCGCTGTCTTCTGTACATAAGTAGCATTGCCCACTACTTTTAATGACAATGTTTCCTCCTTTAAAGGGTATCTATACTCTAAAATATCGAATTTTCAAAAATTGGACCTTTAGATCACACTGCTCCAAAACCTTTTTCAGGTATTTTAAATCTGAGCTGTACAGTCGGAGAAATCATCATTTGAAATTACAGCATTTACAAGGAAAGACCTGTCACTCCAGAAGCAGAAATTATAATATATTCCCCACCCCTGACCTCTTACTAGGATCTTTGGCTGCTTGCCACCACACTTTCTGCAACAATTGAGAGAATCAGCAGAGAAAAGAAGGCAGTGGGGAGGGAGGGGAAGATTTGTAACCAGAGCAGGATCTATGGGGAGGCTGTGAAGTCGCAGACAATTCAAGGAGGTAGTAAGTAAGGGAGGTGGGAGGCAATTAGGGGAACTCACTGAACATTAGTAATTTTCATGACAAAGCAAGCACAGATAAATATGTGAGTACCACCATTTTACTTCTCTCAAATAGTAGTTTCAGAAAATGTAAGTTTTTATGTGAGTATAGTGACCATTTAATGGGGCAAAGGTAAGTTGTCCATCATCCTTTAGTTTGGTCCTTAAAATAATGCAGTAGGTTCTTCTACCATTTAAACTTGCATGTAACCATATACACAATTATTTGCACATTGGCAATTTTTCATTTATACACAATAACATTATTTCCTTTGTGGATGCAGATTTATTTTTAGGACTGGTTTGTTTTCAATCTAAAATCTACAACGTGGTCCATTGATTTACAGGAAATTGCTTGGTAATGCACACATTAGCCATGTACAAATCCTACCTGCAGTCCTTGGAACCTGATAAGCCTCTGTTATCTGAGTCACGCATGTCATCAAACACGTCACTGTCTGTTTGTAAACATGTCCCCCCCCCTCCCCGTCCAGCAAATATTTGCTAAAAAGGCTTTGAATGAAACTACATAATGTGCTATAGTGGCGTTTCCAGGCAATTGGTACAAGCAAATATTGTTTTCAGCAAAATAAAACGCAGGAAGAATTTCTTTCAGACTCACAATCATTTAGTGTTTTTTCTCCTGCTTTCATTAAGTAAAGGCTGTTCTAGCAGAGAGGGAAGATTCATAAAGAGGATAAAAGCAGTATATAATATTAATCATTGCAATTTACTTCCGTTATGAATAGAAAGTGGAGGATGCCTGCATGGCAATTGAAAAGGTAAAATAGGAATACTTCAGGTTCGGCAATCATAGAGAATAATAACAAAACAGTAAGTGTAATGCACATTAACAGGGACAGATCATAACATTGTTGGCCCCTGGCCCAACCAGTCTATAGGGCCAACAATCCAGTTCCAAAACTACAGAATAAATCTTCTGGACCTTAGATTCTCACTCCCAATAATTCAAAATCAATGCCAAATACACCTTATGCAATTACACCCATCTGTTTATCTGTATTAATGTCCTGCCATTCATGCCCTTCTCTCTCAGTACTTCTGCTTTTAATCTTCTCCACTTTCTATAGGGTTCCCGTATTACTCATTTATTCTTCCTCTTTTATTTTACATTAAGTTATGTTTAATTTGCCTCCTATTTTTTTTTTTTCCATTACTTTTTTATTGGGTTTCTTTTCATAACAAAATCAATTATAATACAGACATTTGGAGTTATTATATTTTCCTTTAACAGTTCTCTGAAAATATCAATATTGAGATAAGGGAAATTTATATTTACACATAAACATATTTCCAAACAAAGAAATAAACATAAATTAAAACTAACTGGGGGGGTGAAAAGATGGGAGTCTTGGCTGGTTCCTATCATAATCATTTGAGGGAGATTTCTTGTCTTCTTTCTATGAGGTTCATTTTTACTGGACGTTGCTGCCCAAGAGGCCATTCAGGATTCCTCAGGCACTATCTCTAGATGGCATTCGTAGTATCCACACATCCCAGGTTTCTTTCCATTTGTTAATATTGTTTGAGAGGGTGTAAGCTAGGTGCTCTTTATCTCTTTATCATGGATCCACCAGGTTTGCGTGTTTATTTAAAGATTGGATTGGGGAATTGAAAAGCGCCGTAAACTGTGTTATTGTGACATCAGTGGATAAAATATGCTATATTAAAGGGACTGTCCACCCCTTTCCAAAAACTGATATAATGTAGATAACCCCCCAAAACCTTAACTTTGTTTTAGTCACAATTTAGAAATCAGCTCCCACACAGAGATACTGTGAATATTTGGGTTTCTGCGGAGGGTCTCTGCCAATGGCTCCATGCTCAGGGAGAAGAGCAATGGAGATAAAGGACACCCCTGCCTCGTCCTGTTACAGATGTCTATATATTTAGAGGGGTGTCCCATATTGCTGATTCTAGCTTTCGGTTTGTTGTATAGTCTCAGAAACAGTCCGTCCCCGCAGGATCGCATTGCATAGATTTGTGAGATGGGGATTAAGATGTTTGAGATTTTTTTGTAGTATAAGGCTGTAAAGCCATCGGGGCCTGGTGCTTTTCTAATTTTGAACCCTTTTATTGTATCCTTAATTTCTTCTTCCGTGAATGGGGTTGAAAGTTTGGTGGACATCTCTGGTGTTATAGTGGGAAGTTGTATATTTTGTAGAGATTGTAAAATTTGGGTAGTGGTTGATTCGGTGTAATGAATTGTCTTGCCATTGTATCATTTCTTGTAATATTCTGCAAATTGGTTCGATATCCACTGCGGATCGTGATGAAGTGTTCCTTGTTTCTCTTTGATGGGGTGGAATGCGTTTGCTGTCATTTTATGGTTTAATTTATTGGCAAGCATTGTGTCTGGTTTGTTGTATTTACAGTAGTATCTCTGGTTTGTAAACCTCAGGGCTTTCTCGGCTTTATTGGAGATTAATTTGGATAATTCCTCTTTATGTTGTTTTAGTCATTTTGCTTCTTCATCTGACCAGGCGTAGCCTACTTTTTCCCCCCTTTTTGTATAACTCTAGTATCTGTTTGTTTCTTTGTTTTTTATATATGGCTGCCATTTGTATGCCTCTGATTACGGTCTTGTGTGCTGCCCAGACTATAGATGGGGCGACCTCGGGCGTGAGATTATCCTTGAAGTAATCTGTTAATGTTTTGCTTATAGTTTCTATATCTTTTTCCTGAGATAGTAGCATTTCATTTAGCCTTAAGGTGGGTGGGAGTTTGGCTCCTATCAGATCTTGGATAGAGAGATGGATATAGGCATGGTAAGACCATGAGATTTCTGATATCTCAATATTTGGAGAGTGTGGAAGTAACTGTGGAGCAAAAAAAAAGTCTAGTCTGGTGAAAAGGGAGTGTACTGGCGAGTAAAAAGTATATTCCCGATCTGACGGGTGTAGCATTCTCCAGGCGTCTACTACCCAGCATGCTTTAAGGAAAGAGTTTAGGTGTTTGTTTGAGGGGGTGGCTGTTTTCCGAGGGGTGGTTTAGTACTATATTGAAATCACCTGCGATGATTAGTATACCTGTTGCGTTTTGAATTATTTGATTTTTTAGATGCTGTAAAAAGATTTTGTGATGAGAATTGGGTGCATACTGTATACATAGATCAGGGAAACTTTGGTATTTTGGAGTGTACCATTGAGGATTAAATATCTGCCCAGTTGATCCTTAATGTATGATTCTTCTAAAAAACCTAATTGTTTGTCCAATAGGATTGCCACCCCGGCCTTCTTTTGGGTGGAAGAGGCAAAATAATGTATTGTGTATTTTTTACCCCAGTATTTCAGTTCCTTACCTGATTTAAAGTGGGTCTCCTGGAGCATCAGTATATCTGGGCTGGGGGTTCAATAGTATTGAAGGGCCATCTTTCTTTTCTGAGAACCGTTCAGGCCTTTGACATTGTGAGTTATTATTTTTAGGTTACCATGCATGGGAGATCCCAAGTGAGCGGTCTAGTGATCTATATGGAGTGGTACTTAACGGGAGTGCGGAATTTATCTGAGAGAAATATTTCATGGTGGCTGTTGTTTTAGATGTAGTGCTCGGCCTCTCGGGACCATGATGCCCGGATTGTACCTGTACAGTAAATATAACAAGACAAAGAAATCAGAGTATTTATTTAATCCAGGTGTGTTTGACCTCTCAGGGTATATTAGTTTTTGTGGGTGAATACATGTTTTAGCATTGCAAAGTTTCAAAGAAGACATTGGTATTGATAGGAACAAGACAAAAAATACAAATAGGGGAAGGGGAAAGGGAGAAAATTGTGGATTCTCTGCCTGGTCGGGAAAGTGGTGGGAGTGGAGTAAACATACCCTCTCTAGGGGTGTCAGTTGGTGGGGTGGCCTATTGCCAGCCCACCTTTTGGGGGTGTTGTCTCTCCTTTCCGGAGAACTGGCACAATGAGGGTTCTGTCCCGTCTCAGAACCTCCATTCGAAGAGTTTAAATTGGCCTTGTTTAACTTTTTCTGAATTATATAACTGGGGCAACCATTTTGGGGTTCAGAGGAAAGAGTTTAACGGAATAAGATATTGGAGTAATAACTAGCTAGTCAAACCTGAAAGATCCCGTTTAAGGGCACGACTTATCATCATCGCTCATTCCCGTTAAGGTGAGGGCTCCTAAGTTTGATATCTATTTTACCGTATGGGGGTTTGGGTTATAGACGTTCGAAACAATTAAATCATTTATGTGGGGGGAGAAATTGTGAATCCAACTCACTTAGGGAAACAGTATTTCAATAATTATAAAACTTTTAACATAAACATGGTTATCCGTAAACAGTGTCATATACACTTGAATTTTCAGAGACCCTTCCTGTTAGACCCAATAAGGGCTAGGCCACTCTGCTGCGGGTTTTTTTTTTCTGTTTGCGTTTGCGCATGCGATAGCGTTTTTTTCAGATCTTTGAAAACGCGGCAACACACTGAAAACCCGTGTTTTAGGGTGCGTTGCGATTTGCGTTCCGCATTTTAAATCGCAATCACATGCGTTTTTCAATACTTAATGAAAAAAGGCATGCGCAAACGCAACGAAATCGCACGTGTTTGTGTTGCAGTGTGGCCGTGCCCTTAGAGAATATTTTCTAAGGGAGTGGTATTTTGACGGATAAAAATTCCTTAACATTAACCTAATTAACTGTACAGTAACTATTATCACCAATCAACTATATAAAAAACACTTTAATTACATGATTCTGTTTTATTTAATATCCCCCCTTCGCACTTTTCACACTTTTTTCTTTTTCTTTTCTTTCTTTTTTTTTTGGGTGACTGTGTGATACATATTTCCGTTTTTAATGATGCTTGTCAACCCAAATAGCCATTTTTTAAGGGAATAAAATTCAGTAGTTGAACATTTCGGCGCTTAAACATATTTTAACATTAATGAATATTGACATGTTTGATATCAACATAATAATTCCCAACTGGCAATTTCCTGTGGGAGAGAGTTGTTTTAGACCCTATCTATACCATGATGTACCCTAACTTTCCTATTTGAGTGAGGAGCAAGATCTCGAATTATCATTCCATTTTCAGTTATTAATAAGTTCGGTGCCGGTAACTGTGGCATAGTCCGGTCACCGGAAGACTCTATTTGCTAATTGTTTGCCCACTTTTTTTTTTCCCTGGTAACTGTGTAACCTATATTTAAGTTTTCAGTGATACTTATCAACTCACTTTTTTACCTGAGGGGGTGAAATTCAGCAGTTAAACATTTCAGCGATAAAACATTTTTAAAATTTCAGAAAGGAGGACGTATGTATATCATAAACAAACATTAGTTAATCCATTTAGAAATAGTTTATTATTTCACAGTGTGATTACCGGTCAAGACATCTTTACGCTGCTCTGCACACTGTCCATCAAACTACACACTGTTCTATGCAGGATCACACACACACACGTACAATCTCTATCTCACAGACACACACACACATATAATCTCTATTACATACACACACATACAATCTCTATCACACACACATATAATCTCTATTACACACACACATACAATCTCTATCACACACACACACATACAATCTCTTATGTGTGTGTGTCTGTAAGATAGAGATTGTATGTGTGTGTGTGTCTGTGAGATAGAGATTGTATATGTGTGTCTGTGGGATAGAGATTGTATATGTGTGTGTGTCTGTGAGATAGAGATTGTATATGTGTGTGTCTGTGAGATAGAGATTGTGTGTGTGTGTGTGTGTGTGTCTGTGAGATAGAGATTGTATATGTGTGTATGTATGGCTGGTTACACACCAGCCAATATTTTAGGCCAATCAACAGTTTCATGGCAACTGTTTGATTGTCAGAAAATATTGGCTGGTGTGGGGCCGGATCGGACAATTGGACATGTCAGAAAATATTGGCTGGTGTGGGGCCGGATCGGACAATTGGACATGTCAGAAAATCTTGATCGATCATGCGGTTCTCTATAAAGCCGCACAGCCGTGGCCAAAGTTGCTGTGACCGATGGACATTTGTCCTGGCCGAGGGCTCGGTTGGGACAAATTGTCCCTCCATGTGTACCCAGCCTATGTGTGTCTGTGAGATAGAGATTGTATGTGTGTGTCTGTGAGATAGAGATTGTGTGTGTGTGTGTGTGTGTGTCTGTGAGATAGAGATTGTGTGTGTCTGTGAGATAGAGATTGTATATATGTGTGAGATAGAGATTGTGTGTGTGTCTTTGAGATAGAGATTGTGTGTGTGTGTGTGTGTGTGAGAGATAGAGATTGTATGTGTGTGTGAGAGATAGAGATTATTAACTACAAGTAAACTTCGAGTCGGACACCATCTCCTCCGTACAATAGTCTCGTGCCGTTAGAAATCCTGTATATCTCCCTCGGGGATCA
>JAACNH010001368.1:0-81390 GCA_019447015.1 Hymenochirus boettgeri | reverse complement strand
TTGTTCCTGATTGGCTGTCAGTTTCTAATATGGAAATTTTATCCACCAGTCTGTCGCTTGAGAGGATACAATAGGCCATGTTTTTAGAGGTGCGGTATGTATATACATTTACACTCATGATCATAATTTCACAATATTGCAAAATTGCAATACTGTACCAGCACTTTACAAACACATTGCAAAACTAGATCAGCGACTTATAACCAGACAACATCATTAGGAGACACCCACCACAGGTTCATTCATACATGGTAATGCTACCAAATGGCCATAAACATCTACTCATCTATCTTTAACAACATTATAGTGGCTCCCACTCAGTGAGAACCTGCTAGACAAATAGCAAAAGAGCTGGTAAACATTACTAACATTAGCACTGTGATCACTTGTACCCCACTCAACATCACCTAACATCCCTCAGGGAGAGGCAAGAGTGATATGACCTCCACACCCACATGCAATTATTAGGTTACCATACACTATATATAATAATATATTATATATGATAAATTAGTATAATACATGAACTAGGAAAGATAAGGAATACAAATACATTAAAACCTCTTAGGTTTGTGGAAAAACCTTCAACACCACCAAACTATATGCAAAATTAATTGTTCCTGATTGGCTGTCAGTTTTCTAATATGGGAATTTTATCCACCCCCCCTGTGTCTTGGGAGGATACAAGGCCATGTTTATAAATGGCTGTTGTCAGTATATATTTACACTCGTTTTATCCATAAATTACAATAACCTCCGACACTGCCGGGTTTTTAAATACGCCCCCATTGTGAACAAATTTACAAAAGCTGTGGATTATGAAAGACATAAATAAATATATTATACTGCATAGTGTCACAAACTAATACCACACTAACACCATGATCACATCCTAACACACTTTACCAGTACTTTAACATCACATTGCTAAACTTATATAGAGTCAATGGCTTGAAACTGGCATCTCATTAGAAGCCACCCACCACAGGTTTAAACATACATGGTAAGTGACCTAATAAAGATAACATCTGACTCACTGTCTTTATCAAACATTATAGTGGCTCCCACTTAGTGAAACCTGCTAGACAAATAGCAAAAGAGCTGTAACACTTAACCTCAACATTGTGATCACTTTACCCCCACTCCAATACATCACCTAAACATCTCAGGGAGGCAGTGATGATAACTCCAGATGTTCTTAATAAATTACTTATACGTTATTAGCATTATATTATATAATAGAACATGAACTAGAAAAAAAAATAATAAAAATGTTTAAACTATTTAGTTTGGTGACAAACGAAATTCAAACAGACCAAGTGTATGTAAATCTTTACATTTGTACCCAGCTGCCTGTCACCTTGGTAGAGGTGGTACTATTACAAAAGGTGGTGGATGGAGTTTATGAAGAAGACCTTGGGGCATATTGTAAAGGAGCGGTATCACTGTTTTGCAATACCGCGCCTTTACTGAGTCCGGTGATAAATCTACTATAGCGACATAAATCAACTATTACGACCGTGATCGAAAATCTACAACCATTGTGGTATTTTTCTACCCATGGTGTTTTACGAACGCTCTTTTGAAAATTTATGTTGCCCTTACATTTACAGGCGAATTCATACATTAATAACACGCTAACGTCATTACGAACTTCCGATTCCGTGGGTTTTTAAATATGGACCCTATTCGCCAACTTCAGATACTGCAGTTATCATAAATTTTTTTTGAAAGCTCGGGAAGCGTGCTTTTCTTTTTGGGATCTTCACCACAGTGCAGCAAATGTGCAAGTGGATTTGATCATCTGCCTCCCCCTTATGCCCAGGCTGTTATAGCCGTAGGCGAGGAGGAGGCTACATGGGTCCATCAGCCGTAGGCGAACCGAACCACCATACTTACCCTCCCCTTTGCTACCAACGCCACCAGGGAAGCGTCCAGGGGGCCCAAATGGGAAAAACCTGAAGGCCCCCCGCCACACTAGGTGAAACACACAACACAAAATCGTGCACGTGAAAGCGCCGGTAAATAAATAGTATGTACCTAGTTACAAAATTAATATCATAAAAGTACATCCATCACCAGCTTTATATTGTGTACATATAGTCATCTGTACATACCACGGAGCTGACTACCACGCTCCATACATCACCTAAAACATTATCAGGGAGAGGACAAGTGATCAGAGTGATACGAACTCCCAGACCCAATGGGCATTCATTAGAGGTTACCATCCAACTATATAAATAATAGAGAAATGAAACTAGTAAAAGATAAGGCAGACAAATACATTAACCCTTAGGTTGTGGAAAACCTTCAAACACACCACAGACTATATGCAAATTAATTGTTCCTGAGTGGCTGTCAGTTTCTAATATGAAATTTTATCCACCCGACTGTTGCTTGGGAGGACTGGCATAGTGTCACATAACTAATACCACACTAACACCATGATCACATCCTACCACACTTTACCAGTACTTAACATTCACATTGCTAAACTTATATAGATCAATGGCTTGAAACCTGGCATCTTCATTAGAAGCCACCCACCACAGGTTTAAACATACATGGTAATGCTACCTAATAACCATAAACATCTACTCATCTGTCTTTATCAAACATTATAGTGGCTCCCACTTAGTGAGAACCTGCTAGACAAATAGCAAAAGAGCTGTAAACACTTAACATCAACATTGTGATCTTATAAGATTGTGTTATAGCGTGAATCATATGTGAGTATCCTCCACAAGACAGTTAATTATAGAGTAATCATGTATAGAGTATTATAATAGTAGTATCATAAGAGTATCATATTAGAGTATTATATAAAGTGAATATATAAATTAATTATAAGAATATTGTATAAGAGTATTCATATAGAAGTGTGTATCGCTTACATTGAGTTATATACCTATAGTAGAGTTAGTCATATAGAATTAATTATATAAAAGTATTATATCAGTCTCATATAAAGAATATTTTAGTTAAGTTTTATATAGATATCACGAGAGAATAGCTATAGAGTATTATAAAAGATGTTTATATCTAGTATCATATAGAGTAATTATATGAGGTATTATTAAGAGTATGTACTCATATGAGTATTATATAGAGTGTATGGCACATATAGAGTATGGCGGCATATGTAATTAGCCATAATTTAATAAATTTTATATAATATGCACTTCATCAGTGTAAACGGTAATATCAAATCAATCTAGTGTAAAGTTATGCCCCCTATACCAATTTAACTGTTGCTTGTCATTATTTATTATCAATAATACATATTGTTTTAAAGTACAAAATCACAACAAACATATATCATGTTTACAATATTTCCACTAACCAAATTTCCTTATCTGAGTAGCATACCTCTGACTCTCGAAGTACACACAGCAAACCTTTGAGAACAAACCCTGATACTAGGTATAGAAAAAGTTAATTATGTTGAGTATTAAAAAGTGAGTATTATGCAACGGAGTATACGTATAGATTTTAGTATTATAATAAAGGGTACTATACAAAACGAAATACCCGTTTATGCTCTGTTCCATTTAAACCTGGAATAAACTAACCTGGATTTGTAGCTTATTTTGAAGTCCGCATAAACCACAGTGGGAAGAAGGTGACTGGGATGGAGCATTCTCGGCTCCACCTGCTATCTACCTAAGCACCACGCCATACGACGTTGGTAAATAAAATGATTTGCCATTGTGTTTTGAAATGTCTGATACGGTGAAAAGATTCACTAAAAAAAAGATACTAAATCTAAATTAAATTAGCATGAAATTACTTCTAATGGCTGCTACAAAAAATTCAATAAAGAACTCAAATTGATCATTTGTTTACTGAAAAGACTCATTTCCTATTATTGGTTTACTTTTTTGGGTTGAAGACTTACCTATTCATGGTAAATAATAGGTCATAAATCAGGTTTATTCATAAAAGTTCTTATATTAAAATTGTGCTATTTTTTGCCCCAACACTCAGATGTTAGCTTTCAACAATGTTAAATAAGATCTGATGGGTTGGGGAAAATTAACACCATTTTTAACGATAAGAACCTTTTATTGAATCTCCCTGATAATGTAATACAATGGAGAATTATCTGACAGAACAATAACTGTAACATGCTTGTGAAGGTTCTCCTGTCATCCAGTCATGGTATATCTGTTGTATTCAATTAGATCAACTGGAGTTGAAGTTTAGTTCTTGAAGACGTTTCACTAGTCATCCGACGGGCTTTCCTTTCTCAATTCAGAATGACTTCTGTGGCAATTACGTACCCTGGAAAATCCCAATTAGCATATCCAGCCAAATGTAAGGGCGTGATTGGATAGTGCCTAGAGGTGTTATAGACCCTGGACCCTAACAGGACCCTGAACCCAGCCGGAAATGGAAGTACTTGCTAACGGGCTTGACTTTTGCCATCACTCCTCCTAAAGCCACCCTGTTGTGGATATTATAGCAGCCACAGACGCCCTCAATCCACAATAATAGTACCACAGAGTGAGGCAGAACAACTTTGCCTTATGTATCTGCCGCCTTACCCAGTGCTAAAACTCTCTTCATCTAACCTGTCCACACGGAAAAGAGCCTTAACATCCCTCAAGAACGATGCCAGTATCACCATTCTACCATCAGACAAGGGAAGATGCACAGTGGTACTTAACACCTCAGACTACCATGATAAGATGCCTTGCTCTGGCCAATACACACACATATGAGGCTGTTTAACAAGGGATCCCCACCAGCGTTACAAAAAAAGGGTCATAGACTACTACAACAGCTAACTCTTCAAAGGATAAAAGCCATTGAGTCGACAATGTATCATCGCCTCTACCCTGGTGAGGCACATCCATTGCATATATGAGACTCCCAAAAGTACATAGGAAGGGCCCCACTAAACCTATGAGCAGCAGCATCTACTCTGTAACATACAAGGTGCAAAATAACTAGCCAACATCTAGGACCATTGGTAGGAAGTTCAGCATCACATCCGAATTCTCAGGATTTTCACCACAAGATTGAAGATTGTACTTGGTGCAGAATAACTATGGTTCCTAATGTGTGGCATCTCTCTTCACCTGTATACTCACCAAGGAGGCTGTTGACCATGGTGAGTAAACGACTAGGCCAAGACAGCACTCTTACCACAGCAAACTGATCTCAACCCAGAACAGGTGTGTTCCTTATTGGACTTGTGCCTGAATACCACCTATTTCAAAACAGGGAAAATTCATAGCAAAAAATGGATGTGCTATGGGATCTCCCATTTTCAGGAGTAGAAAACAGGCGCTTAATACCTTTAAGGCATAGCACCCAGCCACTGGTTCAGATATGTGGATGACACCTGGGTTAAAATCCCCCAGAAGGAAGTACAAGCTTTCACAGAACACATTAATGCAGTAGACCAAAACATCAAATTACAAGGAAGAGTACAAAACAACACACCTGGCTTCTTTGGACTGCTTGGTAGAAGCAAGGAAAATGGTAAACTGGAAGGTAGAGGTTACAGAAAACCACACACACAGACAGTATTTGAATGTTTGACTCCCCCCACCGCCCTTTAGATTACAAGCTGGGTGTCATCAGACCCTGCAACACAGAGCTGAGAAACATCCCCACTAGCACAGAGGGGAAGGCCAAGAAATAACATCTCAATGAGCCCTTAAACTTGTGGATATCCAGACTGGGCCTTTGTCAAAAGATAGAAGGAAAGAAAGAACAAAAATACCACATGAAGGGGAAAAGCAAGACAGGAGAAAGAACATGGTCATCCCATATGTAGCGGGTCTCCGAGAATTAAGAACGATTTTCAAAAAACACTGTATCCCTGTCTGCTTGAAATTTAACCGACAACACACTGAGGCATCAATTGGTACATTCCGAAGACCCATACACAACACAAAGAAGCGACATCATATATGCAAGTGCAGTGCAGTGAGAATGCTCAATTTATGGCAATTCGAGGGTTAACTGAAATTGAAGCTGCATTTGAGATTACAGGAGACAACACTACTTCAAGGGTTACTGATTAAAAATTCGATCAATATCGAATTTTCGAATTATCGAAAATAAGTCCGCAAGTTCAAAAAAACAAACTAGTTCAGATCGAACTCATAAAGTTTGTGTATCACTACTGATTAAGAAGCCCCACCCCCAAAAAATTATCTTTACTGACGCTATTTAAAGACCGCAACCGTTCTTTGTCCATTCTCTGCTTGTTTTTTTTTTCAGGCTTGTGCTAGCAAATGATTAAAAGCTAACAATGGTGCTGGTCATGTGCTACTACAGCTGGAAACACACCCTTTACTGCTATAACTTTGGAGACTGCATCTAGAAGCAGGGCCATTTTTAGGCATAGGCCACCTTGGCAAAGAGCTAGGGTGCCCATGTTAATCCAGGGCGCCCAGTATTCTCCTAGCATCTCCCTGTCAGCTTTTACTTGCTGTGTTAGAACTGCTCTTCTTGTTCTGCTGCTGTAATTTGCAACATGTAGTAGAGCCTGAACTCACTCACTATACTTGGAAACAATATTGCAAATGAACTGAAGTGAAGGAAGGCAGGGGGGGAGGATGAGCTCAGCTAAAGACACTGAGGAGATCAGCAAGTAAAAGCTGCTGCAGACTTTTAAAACAGTGGCCCCTGTGACTATCAGCCATGAGATCCCTATCCCTGCCTCTTTCTTCCTTCCATCCACTCTCCAATTAGAACTTAGTAGTGGGAGTGAACACATTCAATAGAGGAGGCATGGAAAGCAGGTACATACTGTATATCTGTCAATGCTACAGCTGAAGGTTAAAGGTAATACTCGTGCTGGCACAGAAAGTGTTACATGCTAATACTCTGAGAAAGTGCTGGCACTGAAGGGTTAATGGCAACACTCTGGGAATGTGCTGGTACTGAAATTATTAGTAAGAAAGTCTGCTGGCACTGAATGTGTTTAAGGTAATACTCTGCTAGCACTAAATTGTTATGGCAATATCACTTCATATAATCGGCACCGATCCTTCCCGTTCACCACTCTCCACCAGGCAACCGATCTATTGTCGTGCAAGATCGCCTTTCCTCTGCTGACATGAATACTTTAAAAAGCTGTTTAGGAGCTGCACTGCAAACCAAAGGAATCCAAACAGTACATTTTTTGAAAAACATCTTTTCAGTTCCATTCAAATGTTTAAAGAGGAGACATGGTGAAGGTTCAAGTAACCCTTAATCATGACTTAGACTTATAGAAGGAATTACTAATTCCTGTGGATTGCGGTGCAGCCTAACAGCTTTTGTAATGGCAATACTCTGGGAAACTGCTGGCACTGAATTTTTAATAGGAAATTGCTGGCACTAAGGGTTAATGGGAAAGTGCTGGCAATGAAAGTGTATACCCAATACTCTGGATTGAGGGCTGGACATATAACTGCCAAGTGTTCATGAGGTTAAGGTCTGATCACGCTAGGAAAGTCAGATGGCTAGAACACCCTGTCTAGAAGCCATGATTCTGAAACCAAACTTTTCAGAACTCTTCAAATTTTTTATTGGGTTCATGATCGAATTCAAAATCGTTTCTTTTTTTTGGAGAATTTCTTTACAGAATTTCTGATCGGTCAAGGTTGCGGAATGTCGATATCTTCGTAAATCAAAAGACAACGAATTATTGATACCAAATTTCTAACATTCAATTTTTTGTATGTATGTATTTATTCTTATATATGCAACATATTCCTAGCGCTTTACATTATTTACTCAATTCACATCAGGCCCTTGCCCCTAAGAGCTTACAATCTAATGACTTAATGTCACTACAACCTATTCTGTAGTCTTTATAATTGTGGGGGATCTGGAGTGCCCGGAGGAAACCCACACAAGCACGGGAGAACATACAATTCGTGCAGATGTTCCATGGGTGGAATTGAACTCAGACTCTCAGCTCTGCAAGGCATCAGTGCTAACACTGAGGCCACCTTGTGCCCCGTATTTAACACCAAAAATGAAGATATAAAATTAAATAATGTTTATTTTATAACCAATGGCTTCCATTTGACTTAAATTGGTTCCTTTCTTTTTCAAATTTTCAATCTTTTGGAACCTTTTAAAACTCTGATTTCAGAACAAAACTCTCAGTTTCAAACATCTCTTGTTTTAAGTATTAATAATTTTTACTTTCAACAAGCCCAGTATCATTTTTGTTGCTGCACCTCTGCACAGGCATTATCATCTGCTGTCTGGGAAAGAAGAAGACCACTGAACTAGCACAGGGATGTGCCAATATTGCTAACCCAGTTGCATGGCTTAACACCGGGTTCAGAAAATCACGTCAAAACAAATTAAAAATTTCATCTGTTCACTTCTTGGCGAACTTCTACATCTCAGCAATAGAAAAGCTCATTTACTGACAGACCAAACTGGGTGGTGTCCCCACAAATCACTCCATGGAGAAAGCAAAGGATCCAGCTTGGGATAGTCTCATAGTGACAACCAGAGAGAGAGACTTTGCAAGCGAAAGTGTTAAGCCCTTCATGGCTGCACTCTGGATAATAATACTAGTACTGAAATTATACAATTAAAAACAGCAATTCCCAATTCATTAATAGCTGTTCACCTACAGCTATTAATTATACAACAAATTCAAAAATCATAAACAAATAATCCCTGTGGCAGCACCCCTCTAGTGAATTAAGTAATCAGTTCCTCAAATGAATTTTACTGTTTATGTGATGTTTTATAAATAGATGAACATTAGGTAGGAGTTGTTAGACATGTGTTTGATAAGGACATCTGTTTGACAAGGTTAGAACAGACATTTTTAATCATTAAAACACTCTTATCCCTATGATACATGATGGGGAAGAGTTGGCCCAGTAGTGTAAGAATGAATGCTATAATTCTTTAGTTACATGTTGAGTTAGAGTTAGGTTAAGTTTATGTAGAACTATACCCAAGTAGAGATGGACTCGAACTCGAACTCCTAGTTCAAACGGACTCGGAATTCTCAAACTATCCCCACAGGATTTCTCAGACTTTTAAACTTTTCCGGACTTGATAATTATCAATTGTTTGTCATTGTGGTTTCAAGAATTATTGAATTTATGAGCCATTCTCTAACCCTTGAATGTTCGTTCGCTAACCCTCGAAAGTATCGTTTGTTTTTCACTAACCTCAAAAGTATTGTTCAATTCGGAACCTGGAATTATGGTTTTATTCTCAGTAACCCTCGCAAGTACGTTGGTAACCCTCAAATTGGCCATAACCCTCGAATGTAGCTTGAACAAAACCTGACAATTGCCCCGCTCAATGTTTTTAATTAGTGTTTTAAAACAAGTTTTGGTGGTAGTGACATGTTCCCCAGACCATTTCCCAGGGTGCCACAGCCATTTACAGTAAGTTACCATTGTTAGTTTAGCTGTAATCATCTGGACTTTCTATCACTCTCTCCATTGACTTTAATGGGTCCGAATTCGCACTTTCAACTGAAGTTCGAAAGTTCGAAAAAGGACAGAACTTTATGAAGTTTTGTCCATCTCTATACCCAAGAATGATATACTGTAAAGCTAATGCATAATCTAATTTTATAGAATCAGAATAGGCTTCCTGTATCCGTGTCCAAAGATCTGGCATCTGTCACACCATATAACAGCTTGGAACAAGACCAGGAACAAGTTGAGAGTGGAGACATATAAGAGGACCGTAGATGACTGGCACTCAATTTCAAGCTTCAGTAGTAAAGTTTATGGGGTGGAGAAGGTAGGTATTCATAATGGGGCTAAATATGCCCTTTATAGCTCCCTCATTATTATAACCTGCCCCTGCTAATGGCAAACATCACTACAAATTATACTCAATTCAAAGCAATGGTGATTTGCGCCGTGTATACACAATCAACTAAAATACAACAAACACACTGAATCACAACTCTGATTATAATAAAGTACCAGTATGTCATACCGCATAGAGTTTCATTAGTAACATTCTCACTTTAGTTTGGTTTCATCGAAACTACAACTTTTAATACCTTAAACTTTGAAATAGCAATTATATATAATTCTATCTCCCTTTCCTTTTAATACCGTGCAGTAATATGGGTTTATTAAACAGAAAAGGAGCAGTGAAATGATTAATTTCAGTGCTCTTGAAGGAAAAGATATAAAACTTTGATAATCTCCCCCCCTTTTTTATTTTCTTTGCACATTTATGTTGATTTGTGTAATATTGTTTATTTTTTTCTGAATTCAGTCAATTTTAAACTTAACGATATTTATAATTTGTTTGATAGGAATAAAGCCTAGAATATTTAAAGGGCAAGTTCAATACCCACAGTCCACTTGCCTTTTATGCCCTTAATCACTAACTTGTTATGACCCCTATTTAGCCAGATCTTCACCAGCGCCTGCTCAGAGTTTGATCTCCGCTTCAAGCTGTATGAGCTCTTTATGAGAAAGAACATGACCAAGGAGGCAGTTTGGGGATAGGGATGGACTAGAACCGAACTCGAGCCCGAGTTCGAGCCGACTTTATGAGTTCAACAGACTCGGACATTTATGGATGATATATTACTAGCTTATCATATGGTTATTATGTGGTTATTATATTACTATATAACCTAGTATTATATCATCCATAAATGTAGTGACTGGATGGTTTACTGGTTCAAGCACCCACCTTTGACATGGGAGACCAGGGTTTGAATCCTGGCTGGGGGCCGCTGTATAAATTTTGGATTTATAATACCCTAGTATATAATACCATATAATAACCTAGTAATTTATAACCATATAATACCCTGTAATATAATATTGTTATATTCCTAGGTTATCGTATGGTTATTATATTACTAGGTTATTATGGTTTATATTACTAGATTATGGTTATTTATTATAATACCCAAGTAATATAATAACCTAGTATATAATAACCATATAATAACCTAATAATATAATAACCTAGTAATATAATATCATATATGATAACCTCGTAATATAATAACCAATATTATATACTAGGTTATATATTACTAGTATAATAATCCAAACATTTGTATAGCTGCCCCTAGCCAGGATTCCGAACCCTGGCCTCCCATGTCAAGACAATGTCTTTAACCACTACACTATCCAGCCCTTCATCCCACTTAGCCTAGTGAGAGGACCGTTCACTAACAGGAGATTGTTCGTTTGTTCAATAATCCTCGAATGTATTGTCGATGGTAGCTTGCACAAACCCAACAATTGGTCGCCTGTCTTTAGGAGTGCTTTAAAGTTCTGGAGTATAGTGCATGTTCCCCAGACCATTTCCCAGGTGCCACAGTCATTTACAGTAAGTTACCATTGTTAGTTTGCTTAAATTTTTCGAACTATCACTCCCCCATTGACTTGAATGGGTCCGAATTCGAACTTTTGAACTTCTCTGAAGTTCGAAAGTTCGAAAACAGACCGAACTTCGGCCTTCTATACTTGGGGAGAGTCCATCAGTCATCGGCCATAACTAACAGCTGCTACTCAAATGGAAAGAGAAAGAATATACAATGAAAATCATGTGGTCTTCAGGGACAAAAGCCACCTAAATCTTTGCAGCCTTCAATTTTGGGCAAATCTATATTAGTTCTTTTGAAGTAAGTGGCTGTCAAAGTCCTCTCAGATTCACACATTCTTAAAGGATGTGTACACTGGGAAATGTGTTTTTTTTTTTATTTGCCCATTACTGGAAAACTATAATATAAAACTATCACGTACCATGTTTGTTGATCTGCCCCATATTCTTTAGCTATCCAGTCTGAAAACATTTAAATTTCAGCTGTCATCAGTGCATTAGTTAACAATATTTTCTGTTTAGCATGTTTTGCTGTAGCAAAAATGGTGACTTTTTGTACGTGAACTGCATGGTGGGAAATTCCTCTCCCAGGGCCTGCATCAAGGATTACTGAGCATGCTTACCCTCACAGAGAGTCAGAAAGTCTGGCAGGGGGCTGGGAATGGAGGGACTGAGCCGAGCAAATTCAAGTACTAAAAAGTCATGCAGTAACACAAACACATCAGAGTAAATGTGCTTCTTATGTCTTCATTATGATTGAAATGAGGCAAAGTCATTTTTTTCAGTGTACAATTCTTTAAGCCTGACAGTATGTACCATATGTTGGGAAATTATTTGTTGATGTCCATTGGTGCACTGCAATGACCAAACAACTAATCCCAGTTAAGTCTTTGGCTCTCTTTAACGTTTCTGACAGACTGAAGTATTACCCGCCTGTAAGAAACTTTGCCCTGACTTCAGCTGTAAAACTTAACAATGAAGTTCTATATGGCGAGGGTAGATATTTCAACTCCAAAAATTTGCATTGTATAGTATGAAAGCTGCAATTTTACAACAGCCATAACCTCAAATGATTGCTCTGCAACTCTATGCAAACCGTTCCATTCAAATAAGTTAGTTATTTATTCCACAGAATTGTTCCTACTAATGGTTGCAGTCCAGAACCCCTCCTACTCCCCCTCTCCGTTTATGCTGACCATTGTGTTCTGGCATGCCAGTCAAGCTAACTTCAGCTGTCTGTTATTATACTTTCACTGTACTGAAGACCTGTGGATCACTTAAGTAATGGGTCAAAATGAAAATAAATGATTTTTGTAAGCTGGAGAGGTGATATTGTGCCTCATTAAAATGATAAAAATATATTTCTGTCACTGATAAAACCAGCAATTACATTCATGGCCTGCTTACAGATGTCAGAACTGTATGGGGTTTCTATTAAAGCCCTTTAAATTTAGAGATTTTCTGAGATTTACATATGGACTATTTATGATTGCAGACCATTCAATAGGGTACAGTACAAGTCAGTGTTTTTTGCAGGGATTGAAGTGATGAGGGAGATTTTTTAAAAAGTATGAAAAGAAACTAAAATTCTCAACCTTTGACCAGAAGTATTTTACAGCACAGCCATAAATCACCTACCCCAAGTAAATTGTTGACCACAACATAAAATACAGTACTGTACTGTAAGAATACAGTACACAATCTACACAACCATGTTCAAGAGTAAACTTTACATGTTTTTGGTAATCAGAATAAAAGGCATTTATATAACCCCAGATACCAAAAGTTTGATACTGCGAGGTGTCATGCTGACTGGTAGTAATGCAGCCGTAAAGTACTGATCGTTATCAGTGCTTTACAGAGGCGCGTTCTTTTACATGGTGCAAATTCCTTAAGGACAACTCCACCCTCTAAGAATATCTTTTAGAAAGAATGTCTCTTAAAAATGTTGATATATCATACTTTGCCCTATGAATTCATTACTGTATGCCTGCTAGCTTCTGGATGCCTCACGGAAACTGAGCAATTTAGAAACCTGTACTGAGCCTTACTGAGCCTGGGCATGCTCAAAGAGGCAGTATGGGATTAATATTCAGTCATTGCTGTGATGTCACTGGAAGAAACCGGAAGCAGAAACAGGAAACAGGAAACAGGACATTGTGCAGGATTCAGGTTAGACTTATATATTTCACATTTCAAACTATTCTGCTTAGGGTTTGGGGGGTGATTTAACCTGTTTGTAAGTTTTCATTTTGGGGCGTGACTTGCCCTTTAGGACCACTGTGATTGTAGACGATCTCACCATATGAACACAATTGTAATTGTATGGACGAGACCATAATTGTACAATTGCGGGCAAAAAAACTATTTAAGCATGGTATGTTTAGGCGGTCGTTATTTATGATCTCTATCGTAACCTACGATATGTTCGTAATCTATGATATCGATCATAAATCTACATCTGCGAACATAGATTTACGATCGGCCATAGAATACCATTGCAGTTTTTACTACCGCATGGTATTCTACGAATGAACGGTTTGAGAGTTAACTGTAAATGTCGGCCGTGGCAAACTTGCAATACCACAGGTTTTTTAAATATGGCCCTCTCAGGTCATTCTCTGGGAGTAACGAATAAATATAAATAATGTCCCCCACACACACTCGTGTCTGTAAAACCGTAATAAAATTATATGGTAATGAAAATTCAGTATCTTTCACAGAGCCTGACTGGCACATTATGTAATTAGCAGGGCCATTGATTTCAAACTGATTGCATGTAAACTGTGGCTTTAACCTTGCTACATGTTCCTCTGACTAGCTGACTATGTTATGCCGAAAGCGCCACTTTAAACATCAGCTAATACTGGCAAAAAATTGCGGAATAGAAAACAGCTCCAAGAGCCGCTATCGGCATATAACATCGCCAGGCTGTTTGCACCAGGTTGCTGAGTGGCTCTTGGTGCATCGCCCTGTTGGTATTTAATTTTGGTTCAATAGCCCATAGCAGGCCATTATCAAATACGCAGCCTTTTTGAGGCAGATTAAACACTTGCAAGTCTAGTGCTTATATACAATAGATGACCTGCAGTGGCGTAACTAGGAATCCTTGGGCCCCAGAAAAACTATGATGGGCCACACTTGCTTTAATCTACAGTGGTTTTCTAGAAGGAGATAAATCTGTCATAGGAAAATAATAACCATAGGGCCCCCTTGGCTCCCAGTGCGCTCCCCCTGGGTCTCTATGAGTAAGGATTAAATCCGAACGTGAAAGAAGATCCATGCTGGGTTCTATATCTTTGCAAATTGGCAATTTTATCAGCACGAATAAATGAATATTTTTAACCGGACAAGAGCCGTAAATTCTTTGAATTCTGTGGGAGCGGTCTAAGCTGCCGATCTGAGGAGGAAGGAGGAGTTGAAGCAGTAGTGAAGTGGGGCAGACAAGCCCCAGGCAGAAGCACGCCCAACAGCTCATGTTGAATGAAATGAAACCAGTGAGTTGAGCCCGACGACCGCACTTGAAGGAAATTATCCGTTTGTATAAGGGGTTACGGCAGAAGGAAGGTAAGTGGCCTTGAGCCACTAATCTGTAATATCGTTAAACTGCTCCGCTGTAGTATACGCCCATAAAGATCTGCAAATTCAGCTGTTGAGCTGCTAGGAAACTGCCGATTTTATAATGTCTACAAGGCATGCCCAAAAAAAGAAATCCAGAATCAATTGAATTTAAAGGACAACTCCGCCCTCATAAGAACATCTTTTAGAAGAAATGGCCTCTTTAAAAATAGTTAATATATCATACTTTATACTGTATGCCTGCTATGCTTCTGGATGCCTCCTGGAAAACTGAGCAATTTAGAACCTGTACTGAGCCTGGGCATCTCAGAAGAGGCAGACAGGGGATTAACTTCAGTCATTGGCTGTGATGATGTCAACTGCAAATCATAACTGACAGTTGATAACTGGAAGAACCAGGAAGCAAAACAGGGAAACAGAACATTGTCAGCAAGTTCAAAAAAGATCCTCTGCACTCAACCAACTGTGGTGCTGACCCTCTGGATAATCCAACCCTTATATGGATATTTTACAAGGAAACGGAAGGCGAGGGTAGCACTCCAATGAACTCAGATTTATTGTAGACCACACAACATATCACAACGTTTCGGGGGGGAAACTTGCCCCTTCCTCAGGTGACCTGAGGAAGGGGGCAAACATTGTGCGGATTTCAGGTTAGACTTATATATTTCTGATTTCAAATATTACCATTTAGGGTTTTGGGGGTGATTTACCAGTATTTAAGTTTTCATTTTTGGGCTGGACTTGCCCTTATAGTGTTTTGATTTTTTCTGTAAAGCAATCACTGATTTGATCATCATGTAAGCGTTTTGATATAAACTTTGATATTGCATACCCCGAATATGTATATAGAAAACCCTGCCTAACTCATCTCTAGCATTCTAGCTTTTACGTAGTTTGCCTAGAACTATCAGCATAATTGCACATCATATGGGATTTTCTAGATATCGTCTGCATATTTTGGGAATAATAAAGTATGATGTTTTGTCTAGAGATGGGGGCACTAGACTATTTCATACTCTATTTCTTGATAGTAATATTTAGAAACACATTTGAGAATGTTTATTGAGCCCTAACATTAAATTACAATGGAGATTTATTCTAGACCAATAAGAACAAAACATAATTTGGGCTTGTGTTGCTCTAAATTTTTTTAAGGGGATATTTATAAACAGTATTGCAAATACCATATTATGCCATGATAAATACAATAAATCTTGCATATGACCCCCAAGGGGTCAGGTTGTGAGCAGCCACCATTCAGACAGAGATTGCACCTGTAAACTTCTACTTAATATATACTTTATAGATTACTATGACAGAATCAATGCAGTCTGCAATCAGGTGGGATCACTGTAGCCTCCTATAATTTGTAAGTGTCCTTCAAATATGACATGATCTGGTAACTAATATATACAGTATAATCTGTAATAACCGTGCTAAGCTGCCCCATTGAAAGTATTCATTACGCAATGCAGATATAGTTAAATGACCATTACCACTATTCCCAGAATCCCCAACAGTTGGGGGGCAGTAAAGGTATGGTGGGGGTTCAGTTTTTGAAAACTTGCAGGAATAAACGTTAAATACAGTCAGTTTGCAATCAATGCAGGTTGGTGTAATTACATTAATCCTGTGCAGGAAAGTCATGTACACACCATACAACTTTCCTCCTGATCGACCGTTCAGACTTGACTGGTTGGCCAGGAGGAAGGGCTATCGGTCGCAGCAAAAGCAGCCATGTCGGACAGTAACTACAACACAAGCGTGCAGTCCCATAGAGGCAGAGGATGATTCGATCATATGGGCCCTAAGGCAGGCCATCATTTAGGGCCCCTTTTTTGCTATATATATTTGTATAGACTATAATAATCTTACTTGTTTCTGAAGCTGGGCCCCCAGAAGTTTTCCTGGCCCTAGGCAGGTGCCTTGTGTAATCCTGCTCTGCATTAAGGACCACATGATTTGCCATGGTTTCCCGACTGTACAATCGTCGTTCATCCGACACTGAAATCTCATCGGTCGGGCTGAATTGTACGTATAGTGGGTAACCTAGGTTTAATGATGCAGACGACACAGATATGAGAGTAGCAGCTTTAAAAAACATGTAATTAACAAAGGTAGCTAACAAAAGCTGTTTTTGGAGTATGCTACCATTTTAAAGAGTAACTGTGACTCCACAAAATGCCCTCTATTGAAAAGAGTTCTTCTCATACCTTTCAAGCAGCCTGATGATGTCCTAGATGTTGTGAATACAAAGTTATAGGCTTTTAAAGTTTAACTTCTACTTTGGGTCTGTAACGCATGTGTGATAAGCCCATCCTCCAAAAATCATATTTTCTGAAATGTGTTACAGGTCTTGGAATCATGATCTGCTTTGCCTTTGGGAATCATAGGGAAATGCCCATTCTTGCTATAATTAGGCAAATAGCAGCTAGAAGCACGATCCAGGAGTATCTTAAAGGTCGGAGTGGGCTTCTTTTGTAGAGAACACATGACTCATGACAACAGATCCCCTTTACAGATGACTATATCAACTATCTTTTTCCAAACTTCTGATGGCTCCCAATCACTGTGAACCTTCTTGTCAAATTTTTAAACTTAAAAGGGCTTTATAATTAGAAACTAAGGGCCCTATTTATAAAAGATTGGTATCGTTATCGTAAATACCGATCGCTAATCGTAAAATAACTTAATTATTATATGATAACGACCGTGTTTACCGATATCGGTAAATAACGACCGGTATTTAACAATAACGACTGGTATTTAACAAATAATGGTCGTTATTTTACGATACGATCGGTATTGTTACAATAACGATCTTTTACCCTATTTATAAAAGATCGGTATCATTATCGTAAAATACGACCGGGTTTTAATTACCGATAACGACCGGTATTTACCAATATTGGTATTTTACAATACAATCTTTTATAAATAGGGCCCTATTAACAGTACAAGGCTTTGTTTTGATAAACATTTTAGTGGCTCTCACTCAGTGAGAACCTGCTAGACAAATAGCAAAAGAGCTGTAAACATTTAACATTAACACTGTGATCACTTTACCCCACTCAATACATCACCTAACATCTCAGGGAGAGGCAGTGATATGAACTCCCAGACCCAATGCAATTAATTAAGGTTACCACAACACTATATATAATATAATAGAGACATGAACTAGGAAAGATAAGGAATACAAATACATTAAAACCTTAGGTTTGTGGAAAAACCTTCAAACACACCAAACTATATGCAAATTAATTGTTCCTGATTGGCTGTCAGTTTCTAATATGGAATGTTATCCACCCCTCCTGTTACTTGGGAGGATACAATGGCCATGTTTATAAATGTGCTTGTCAGTATATATTTACACTCGTTATTAATAATTTCATCAGATAACCCACCCACCGACACTGCGGGTTTTTTAAATACGCCCCATTGTGAACAAATTTACAAAAGCTGTGGATATTATGAAAGCCATAAATAAATATATTTACACTGGCATAGTGTCACATAACTAATACCACACTTAACACCATGATCACATCTACCACACTTTACCAGTACTAACATCCACATTGCAAACTTATATAAGATCAATGGCTTGTAAACTGGCACATAATAGAAGCCACCCCCACAGGTTTAAACATACATGGTAGTGCTATCTATGACCATAAAGATCTACTCATCTGTCTTCTTTAATAACATTATAGTGGCTCCCACTCAGTGAGACCTGCTAGACAAATAGCAAAAGAGCTGTATACACTTAACCTCCACATTGTGATCACTTACCCCACTCATACATCACCTAAACATCTCAGGAGAGGCAGTGATATGAACTCCCAGATGTTCTTTAATAATACAAGTTAGCATATATATATAGTAGGAACATGAACTAGAAAAAAAATAATAAAAATTTTTTAAAACATTTAGTTTGGTGACAAACGAAATTCAAACAGACCAAGTGTATGTAAATCTTACATTTGTACCCACTGCCTGTCACTTGGTAGAGGTACATATTTTACAAAAGTTGGTGGATGGAGTTATGAAGAAGACATTGGGGCATATTTTAAAGGAGCGGTATCACTGTTTTGCAATACCGCGCCTTTACTGAGTCCGGTGATAAATCTACTATAGCGAGCATAAATCAACTATTTGCGACCGTGATCGAAAATCTACAACCATTGTGGTATTTTTCTACCGCATGGTGTTTCCGAACGCTCTTTTGAAAATTTATGTTTCCCCTTACATTTACGGGCGCACTCATACATAATATAACACGCTAACTGTCAATTACGAACTTCCGATTCCGTGGGTTTTTAAATATGGACCCTATTCGCCAACTTCAGATGCTGCAAGTTATCATAAAAGTACGTCCGCACCATACATTTATTGTACGTATATTAGTCTGTACAATACCATGTGGTAGCTGACTACCTCAATGGTATTGTATGGGCGATCGTACAATGATGATCATGAATGAAAATCTACAATTACAATCATCATTGTACGGCCGTGATTGTAAGTGAGAACGCCCGCAGATCTTACATTTACCATTGCAGTGACGCTTTTTAAAGGCACAGTATCATGTCTTTATAAATACAGTCCATAGGTGGTATGGCAAATTTATCATTGTGCCTTTCTATAATGGAGAAACGCTATTGGTTTCAGTATTTAAAACCTCATTGATACTTTATGACTGTCCAAAAAAACACTGAAACAGAGTGAAATGCTATTATGAGCAATATTGTATATCACAGCCACTTTCAATACCAGGTGATAATTTGAAGCCACTTCATCACATGCAGCCATTAACGAATGGTAATTCAATCTCTAGATAAGCACATTCTTTTTTTATATCTAGCACGCAGTGGTGTAACTTACCCCGCCCACCCCCCCCGCAGCCATGGGGTTGGCACGAACAGTGAGGGCCCTTTCACAAGCCCAAAACCTCAACAGCTATCACATAGAAGGAAACATAACCTGTGAACAGCTGTTTAAAAGATCGGACCCAAATTTCCAGAGACTGAACTGGAAGTTTTGGTACAGTCTTTTAAACAGCTGAGTGCGCGTATGTTGCATTCATATGTGCGATCCGCGTTTAAAACAACACTGGTCGTGGAGAGGGTCAGGGCCTGGCCTCCATCTCGAGGGGGGCCCTGCTACGCATGGGTAACATAAGTTGCAGCAAGATGTTGTGCAATGATAATGATAGTGCCAAGTTAACCTCCGCCCTAAACCACTAACTGTAATCCCATACCTCCCTTTAATAATAACATGACACCGAACTTGAATCGAAAAGCCCAACGTATTTATTAATTCCTTTTTACAATAACTTAAAGTTCAATAAAAGAACTCAACATGTAAACATTTATAACCTTAATTCCTTAAATAACCTTACTTCCTCAATGGGTGTCACTCTGTATAGAAACCACACTTCTCCCAGTGCCTCTCACAAAGGCCCTATTGCAAGGTTCATAAAATGCAAGTGCATACAACTTATCTTAACCCATCATAGCCCCCACTTTTCCTCTATGGACCACTGCCCAGCTGTGAAAATTAGGACACCCCTTTTCATTAAATGGAATTCCACCCCCATTTAACAACCTTCTTTTTGCAGACCAGGATATTCACTGTAAATCCAAGTTCCTGACGCACCCACATCCGTGTCTTTTCCGTTCCGTACAGATTTCATCCTCCCATTGCGCCCACCCCAATCCGGATCCACCCTTTCTCCCCTTTCAACCTAGTTAAAATCACTGTGGGTTTTTAATACGCCCATGGTGAACAAATTTACAAAAAGCTGTGGATATTGTGAAATACATAAATAAATATATTTAACACCTGGCATAGTGTCTCACATACTAATAACATGCTAACACCTGATCACAACCACCACACTTTACCAGTACTTAACATCACATTGCAAAAAACTTATATAGATCAATGGCTTGCAACCTGGCAATTTATTAGAAGCAACCCACCACAGGTTTAAACACACATGGTAAGCTACCTAATGACCATAAAGATCTTCTCATATGTCTTTAATACATTATAGAGACTACAACTCAGTGAGAACCTCTAGACAAATAGCAAAGAGCTGTAAACACTTACCTCCCAACATTGTGATCACTTTACCCCACTCAATACATCACCTAAACATCTCAGGGAGAGGCAGTGATATGAACTCCCAACCCATGCAATTAATTAGAGGTTACCATAACAACAATATATATATAGAGACATGAACTAGGAAAGATAAGGATACAAATACATTAAACCCTTTGGTTTGTGGAAAAACCTTCAAAACACACCAAACTATATGCAAATTAATTGTTCCTGATGGCTGTCAGTTTCTAATATGGAATTTTATCCACCCGTCTGTCGCTTGGAGATACAATGGGCCATGTTAGAGGTGCGTGTATCATTATCAATTTACACTCATGATCATAATTTCACAATATTGCAAATTGCAATACTGTACAGCACTTTACAAACACATTGCAAAACTAATCAGTGACTTATAAACCAGACAACATCATTAGGAGACACCACCACAGGTTTCAAACATATATGGTAATGCTACCAAATGACCATAAACATCTACTCATCTATCTTTAACAACATTATAGTGGCTCCCACTCAGAGAGAACCTGCTAGACAAATAGCAAAGAGCTGCAAACCTTAACCCCAACATTGTGATCACTTTACCACCCCACTCAATACAATCCCTAAACATCTCAGGAGGCAGTGATACGAACTCCCAGACCCAATGCAATTATTAGAGGTTACCATACACATATATAATATAATAGAGACATGACTAGGAAAGATAAGGTACAAATACATTAAACCCTTTAGGTTTGTGGAAAAACCTTCAAATACACCAAACTATATGCAAATTAATTGTTCCTGATTGGCTGTCAGTTTCTAATATGGAATTTTATCCACCAGTCTGTCGCTTGAGAGGATACAATAGGCCTTTTTTAGAGGTGCGGTATGTATAACATTTACACTCATGATCATAATTTCACATTTCAAAATTGCAATACTGTACCAGCACTTTCAAACACATTGCAAAACTAGAATCAGCGACTATAACCAGACAACATCATTAGGAGACACCCACCACAGGTTCATTCATACATGGTATGCTACCAAATGGCCATAAACATCTACTCATCATCTTTAAACAACATTATAGTGGGCTCCCACTCAGTGAGAACCTGCTGACAAATAGCAAAAGAGCTGTAAACTAACCTCAACATTGTGATCACTTACCCCACTCAATACATCACCTAAACATCTCAGGGAGAGGCAGTGATATGACCTCCCACACCACTGCAACTAATTAGGTTACCATACACTATATATAATATTATATATGATATAATATATATTATATACATGAACTAGGAAAGATAAGGAATACAATACATTAAACCTTTAGGTTTGTGGAAAAACTCAAACACAACCCCCAAACTAATCAAAATTAATTGTTCCTGATTGGCTGTCAGTTTCTAATATGGGAATTTTACCCACCCCTCCTGTTGCTTGGGAGGATACAATGGCCATGTTATAAATGTGCTGGGTCAGTATATATTTACACTCGTTATCATAAATTCACATACCTGCGACAGCTCCGCTCCTGGAACTTAGCGGGGGTTCTCTAACATAAATACAAGCTACCTCCATTTGTGACAATTTACAAAAAGCTGTGATTATGAAAGACATAATATATAGTTGACTGCAATAGTGTCACATAACTATCCACACTAACACCATGATCCATCCTACACACTTTACCAGTACTTTAACATTACATTGCTAACTTATATAGATCAATGGCTTAAACTGGCATCTTCATTAGAAGCCACCCCACCACAGGATTAAACATCCATGGTAATGCACCTATAACCATAAACATCTACTCATCTGTCTTTATCCAACATTATGTGGCTCCCACTTAGTGAAACCTGCTAGAAACAATAGCCAAAAGACTGTAAACACTTAACCTCAACATTGTGATCACTTTAACCCCACTCAATACATCACCTAAACATCTCAGGAGAGGCAGTGATATGAACTCCCAGTGTTCTGTAATATTACGTTATGACGTTATTAGCATTATTTATAATAATAGGAACATGAACTAGAAAAAAAAAAATAATAAAAATTTGTTTAAACTATTTAGTTTGGTGACAAACGAAATTCAAACAGACCAAGTGTATGTAATATCTTACATTTGTACCAGCTGACCCGCTGCTGTCACTTGGTAGAGGTACTCTATTACAAAAGGTGGTGGATGGAGTTATGAAAAGACATTGGGGCATATTTGTAAAGGAGCGGTATCACTGTTTTGCAATACGCGCCTTTACTGAGTCCTGTATAAATCTACTATAGCGAGCATAAATCAACTATTTACGACCGTGATCGAAAATCTACAACCATTGTGGTATTTTTCTACCACATGGTGTTTACGAACGCTCTTTTGAAAATTTATGTTTGCCCCTTACATTTACAGGCGAATTCATACATTAAATATAACACGCTAACTGTCAATTACGAACTTCCGATTCCGTGGGTTTTTAAATATGGACCCTATTCGCCAACTTCAGATACTGCAGGTTATCATAAATTTTTTTTGAAAGCTCGGGAAGCGTGCTTTCTTTTGATCTTCACCACAGTGCAGCAAATGTGCAAGTGGATCGGGATCCATCTGCCTCCCCCTTATGCCCATAGCTGTTAAGCCGTAGGGCTAGGAGGAGGCTACATTGGTCCCATCAGCCGGTAGGCATCAGGAACCACCATACTTACCCTCCCCTTCTGCTCCCAACTGCCACCAGGAAGCTTCCAGGGGGGCTCAAATGGGAAAAACCTGAAGGCCCCCCGCCACAATACGTGAACACACAACACAAAACGTGCACGTGAAAGCGCCCGTTAAATAAATAGTATGTACCTAGTGTACAAATTAATTATCATAAAAGTACATCCACACCATACTTTTATTGTACATATAGTCATCTGTACAATACCATACGGTAGCTGACTACCTCAATACATCACCTAAACATCTCAGGGAGAGGCAGTGATACGAACTCCCAGACCCAATGCAATTCATTAGAGGTTACCATACACAATATATAATATAATAGAGACATGAACTAGGAAAGATAAGGAATACAAATACATTGCATTAAAACCCTTGAGTTGTGGAAAAAGACCTTCAAACACCACAACTATATGCAAATTAATTGTTCCTGATTGGCTGTCAGTTTCTAATATGGAAATTTATCCACCCGCCTGTGTGCTTGGGAGGATAAAATGGGCCATGTTTTTAAAGGTGCGGTATCGTTATCATTTACACTCATGATCAAAATTTCACAATATTGCAAAATTGCAATACTGTATCAGCACTTTACAAACACATTGCAAAACTACGATCAATGACTTATAACAGACGACATCAATAGGAGACATCCACCACGGTTTCAAACATACATGGTAATGCAACCTAATAACCATAAGGTCTACTCTCTGTCTTTAACAACATTATAGTGGCTCCCACTCAGTGAGAACCTGCTAGACAAATAGCAAAGAACTGTAAACACTTAACCTCAACATTGTGATCACTTTACCAACCACTACACATACCATCACCTAACATCTCAGGGAGAGGCAGTGATATGACCTCCCACACCCAGCAACTAATTAGGTTACCATACACTATATAATAATATATTTATATGATATAATATATATTATAGACAAACTAGGAAAGATAAGGATACAAATACATTAAAACTTTTAGGTTTGTGGAAAAACCTCAAACACACCAAACTATATGCAAATTATTGTTCCTGATTGGCTGTCAGTTTCTAATATGGAATTTTATCCACCGCCTGTTGCTTGGAGGATACAATGGGCCATGTTTATAAATGTGCTGTGTCAGTTATATATTACACTCGTATACATAAATTCACAATAAACTGCAACACTGCGGGTTTTTAAATACGCCCATTGTGAACAAATTTACAAAAAGCTGTGGATATTATGAAAGACATAAATAATATATTTACACTGGCTAGTGTCACTAACTAATACCACGCTAACACACATGATTAGAGATGGCCGGTTCGCGGACCCGAACCGGGTCCGCCGCGGATTTATCGCGAACGGCGGATTATTCCGGATTTTCCGGATTTTCCAGAACTTCCGAACCGCGATTTTTTTCCCCGAAAATTTACGAAAATACAAGTATGTCCGTAATTACGAAAATCTACTATATTCAAGGGACCCGGAAAACCGAAGATCCTCGGAATTATGCGGATTCTCGTATTACGAGAATTTTCAAAAAACGAGAAATCTTGTAAATCTGATTTTTGGGATTATTTTCAAGACGGAGCAAGCCACATGACCCAAATTAGCCAATGGCAGCTAACATAATTATTGCCAGCCCCCTGGGTATAAAAAGGCGCTTCACAGGCGACATTTTGTCAGTGTGTTGGAGTGTTTTAGTGGAGACCTGACATGTAGGAGTTGGAGAGAGATTTTTGCACTTTTTGAGCTTTCTGTGTGTGGATTTCAGTGTGGTGGTTTAGCACTTGTTGTTACCCACCCCTGTATTCACACATCTTGAGACCCAACAGTCCTTTTAAGGACTAACTTTGTGAGACCCAAAAGTCCTTTAAGGACTAACCCCCCTATAAGTCCTTTGGACAAATTTGTGTTAGACCTTTTAGGAGTCTAGGTGTCCTGTTTTTTGTTTTTGTCTTTCTGTATCTGTAACTCAATGGTGCTGTTCCTACGGAAGCCTTACCCTTTCACCTGCTTCTTCCCTTGCACGAAGCATACCTTAGGGAGAGTAGCAATGGGGTGAGGGGTATGTCCAGTGGGGCCAAGCCTGCCTGGCCCACAACAATGGGTGCAAACTGCAGTGGACATTATGTAACCCAGTACTCCATCGCCCTTTGTGCCGTGTGTGCAAACTACTATATAGGGAATGTGGCCAATGTGGTGTGTGTAATGGCATTAATGGTAAGGAATATACAATTATAAGTTACCAGACATATAGCTAGCTAAAAGATATGTTATTGTAATTTTTCAAATAAAAATTGATTATGAGTTCAGTTTCTAATATGGAAATTTTATCCACCCGCCTGTTGCTTGGGAGGATAAAATGGGCCATGTTTTTAAAGGTGCGGTATCGTTATACATTTACACTCATGATCAAAATTTCACAATATTGCAAAATTGCAATACTGTATCAGCACTTTACAAACACATTGCAAAACTAGATCAGTGACTTATAACCAGACGACATCAATAGGAGACATCCACCACAGGTTCAAACATACATGGTAATGCAACCTAATAACCATAAAGGTCTACTCATCTGTCTTTAACAACATTATAGTGGCTCCCACTCAGTGAGAACCTGCTAGAGCTAGACAAATAGCAAAAGAACTGTAAACACTTAACCTCAACATTGTGATCACTTTACCCCACTACACATCACCATCACCTAACATCTCAGGGAGAGGCAGTGATATGACCTCCCACACCCAGCAACAATTAGGTTACCATACACTATATAATATATATTTATATGATATAATATATATTATAGAACATAACTAGGAAAGATAAGGAATACAAATACATTAAAACTTTTAGGTTTGTGGAAAAACCTTCAACACACCAAACTATATGCAAATTATTGTTCCTGATTGGCTGTCAGTTTCTAATATGGAATTTTATCCACCGCCTGTTGCTTGGGAGGATACAATGGGCCATGTTTATAAATGTGCTGTGTCAGTTATATATTACACTCGTATACATAAATTCACAATAAACTGCGAACACTGCGGGTTTTTAAATACGCCCATTGTGAACAAATTTACAAAAAGCTGTGGATATTATGAAAGACATAAATAAATATATTTACACTGGCTATGTGTCACTAACTAATACCACGCTAACCACACATGATTAGGATGGGCGTTCGCGGACCCGAACCGGGTCCGCCGCGGATTTATCGCGAACGGCGGATTATTCCGGATTTTCCGGATTTTCCAGAACTTCCGAACCGCGGATTTTTTTCCCCGAAAATTTACGAAAATACAAGTATGTCCGTAATTACGAAAATCTACTATATTCAAGGGACCGGAAAACGAAGATCCTCGGAATTATGCGGATTCTCGTATTACGAGAATTTTCAAAAAAAGAGAAATCTTGTAAATCTGAATTTTTGGGATTATTTTCAAGACGGAGCAAGCCACATGACCAAATTAGCCAATGGCAGCTAACATAATTATTGCCAGCCCCCTGGGTATAAAAGGCGCTTCACAGGCGACATTTTGTCAGTGTGTTGGAGTGTTTTAGTGGAGACCTGACATGTAGGAGTTGGAGAGAGATTTTTGCACTTTTTGAGCTTTCTGTGTGTGGATTTCAGTGTGGTGGTTTAGCACGTTGTTGTTACCCACCCCTGTATTCACACATCTTGAGACCCACACAGTCCTTTAAGGACTAACTTTGTGAGACCAAAAGTCCTTTAAGGACTAACCCCCTATAAGTCCTTTGGACAAATTTGTGTTAGACACTTTTAGGAGTCTAGGTGTCCTGTTTTTTGTTTTTGTCTTTCTGTATCTGTAACTCAATGGTGCTGTTCCTACGGAAGCCTTACCCTTTCACCTGCTTTCCCTTGCACGAAGCATACCTTAGGGAGAGTAGCAATGGGGTGAGGGTATGTCCAGTGGGGCCAAGCTGCCTGGCCCACAACAATGGTGCAAACTGCAGTGGACATTATGTAACCCAGTACTCCATCGCCTCTTTGTGCCTGTGTGTGCAAAACTACTATATAGGGGAATGTGGCCAATGTGGTGGTGTAATGGCATTAATGGTAAGGAATATACAATTATAAGTACCAGACATATAGCTAGCTAAATGAGATATGGTATTTGTAATTTTTCAAATAAAAATTGATGTATGAGTATACACTATATATAATATATATTATATATGATATAATATATATTATAGACATGAACTAGGAAAGATAAGGAATACAAATACATTAAAACTTTTAGGTTTGTGGAAAAACCTTCAAACACACCAAACTATATGCAAATGTCATTGTTCCTGATTGGCTGTCAGTTTCTAATATGGGAATTTATCCACCCGCCTGTTGCTTGGGAGGATACAATGGGCCATGTTATAAATGTGCTGTTCAGTATATATTACACTCGTTTCATAAATTCACATAAACTGCAACACTGCGGGTTTTTAAATACGCCCATTGTGAACAAATTTACAAAAAGCTGTGGATATTATGAAAGACATAAATAAATATATTTACACTGGCATAGTGTCACATAACTAATACCACGCTAACACCATGATTAGAGATGGCCGGTTCGCGGACCCGAACCGGGATCCGCCGCGGATTTATCGCGAACGGCGGATTATTCCGGATTTTCCGGATTTTCCAGAACTCCGAACCGCGGATTTTTTTCCCCCGAAAATTTACGAAAATACAAGTATGTCCGTAATTACGAAAATCTACGATATTCAAGGGACCCGGAAAACCGAAGATCCTCGGAATTATGCGGATTCTCGTAATTACGAGAATTTTCAAAAAACGAGAATTCTTAAATCTGAATTTTGGGGATTATTTTCAAAACGGAGCAAGCCACATGACCCAAATTAGCCATGGCAGCTAACATATATTATTGCCAGCCCCCTGGGTATAAAAGGCTGCTTCAGGCGACATTTGTCAGTGTGTTGGAGTGTGTTTTAGTGGAGACCTGACGTGTAGGAGTTGGAGAGAGATTTTTGCACTTTTTGAGCTTTCTGTGTGGTGGTTTCAGTGTGGGGTGGTTTAGCACTTGTTTTACCCACCCCTGTATTCACACATCTTAGACCCCACATCTTTTAGGACTAACTTTGTGAGACCAAAAGTCCTTTTAAGGACTAACCCCCTATAAGTCCTTGGACAAATTTTGTGTTAGACCTTTTAGGGTCTAGTGTCCTGTTTTTTTTGTTTTGTCTTTCTGTATCTGTAACTCAATGGTGCTGTCTACGAAGCCTTACCCTTTCACACTGCTTTCCCTTGCACGAAGCATACCTTGAGGGGAAGAGGAGCCAATGGGGGGGTATGTCCAGTGGGGCCAAGCCTGCCTGGCCCCACAACAATGGTGGCAAACTGCAGTGGACATTATGTAACCCAGTACTCCCATCGCCTTCTTGCCTTGTTGTGCAAACTACTTATAGGGAATGTGGCCAATTTGGTGTGTGTAATGGCATTAATGGTAAGGAATATACAATTATAAGTACCAGACATATAGCTAGCTAAATAGATATGTGTATTGTAATTTTTCAAATAAAAATGATTATGAGTCTTCTGAATAATTTGATATATTGAAAAATGAAGACCAAAAACATTTTTTTTCCCCGAAATTTTTATATATATATATATTATATATATTATATATATATCAAATTTTTTTTTAACTATTTACACAAAATAAAAAAACAAACAAAAAAAATGGGGTTACTGGGGTCCCTCCTCTTCAGTCTAGTCAGGCGGCGGTCCAGGTGGCGGTCCAGGCACCGCACCATGTGGCGCATCTCCCGCCGCATGCTCTGTAGTTCTGTGGAGGAAGATATTGAGAGAATTGTGTTGAGATGTTCAACACATTCCTAAAGCACCATGCGGTAGATGCAAATTGCACCTGATAACTACTTACACATACATGGTACTGCAATGCTATAATGTTGCGGTATGTCATAAAAAGGAAAGTTCAGTATAAGATCTCATATTTCTAAATTCTTAGTTTATTATTATGCATACCTAGTTATGGAAACAGTGATTTCTACTGATTGGCTGTTGGATGGGTTCACACTGCTCAGATCTCTACTGACCAACTGAATCAACCCAGGGACTGGGTCAAATCAAGGGCAGACCTAACGGTCTCTATTAGGGGTCCTGCAAAACAGGAAGTCATTATTTCCGTTGCATTTATTTATACACAGACACAATGCTGATTGCTGAATGGGCAGATTAAGGTCATTGGGATGGATAATACTGCTCTTTTTTCCTTAAAAGTATATATATTATCACTGAACTTCCACTTAAAGCAATATTATTGCATCATGGGGGATCACTGATAAACAGCAGTAGGTAATGCTGCATAAACATTACGTTTATTGCTAAATTGTATCAGAACATTCTTGGTTTTGTATCACTAGGACGAATCATTTACTAAAACAATTCTCGGAGAAGTTGTCAAAAATTATGCAAACATTTGGATAAAGGGCTTGGACACATCAACTTGTTAAAAAGCACACAATAGTGTGGCACAATTAATGTGATCCTCAATTTTTGCACAATTATGCTATCATTCTGCACTCGCATGGCAATACACATGAGCGCACCGGAAACATGCGCTTGTATGCTTGTTTCTGGAGCGCTCGTGTGGCGCTGTAATATGGCCTTGGACAAAGAGAAATTTAGAAAAACATTTTTTCTCAATAGGCTCACTACATTCTTCCTCTGGTGGGGACGGTGGTGGGGGTGGGGTGTCGGATGAAGATCCCCTGCAATTAAAATAAAAAAATACATAATGAATGAGTATCTCTAAAGGATATATTTAATTATATACTTTGAATTCTGCTTGAAAATGCAGATTAAATAAGGCAATATGTTTTAGTTTCTTTAAAAGTCAATCATATTTCTATGGCAATGATTTCATACCTTATTCTGGCTAAGTACTTATATTTACTTTAATTTTTAATGATCAATTTCATTTTTAACTTTACTTTCTTATATTTACAACTGGCATAGTGTCACATAACTACTAATACCACACTAACACCATGATCACAACCTACCACACTTTACCAGTACTTAACATTCACATTGCTAACTTATATAGTAACAATGGCTTGAAACCTGGCAACATCATTAGAAGCAACCCACCACAGGTTTAAAACATACTTGGTATGCACTAATGACCATAAAGATCTACTCATCTGTCTTTAATAACATTATAGTGGTCTCCACTCAGTGAGAACCTGCTAACAAATAGCAATGAGCTGTAAACACTTAGGGCCCTATTTATAAAAGATCGGTATCGTTATCGTAAAATACCGATCGTTATCGTAAATAACGACCGGGTTTTTACCGATAACGACCGTATTTACCGATCGACCGTTTTTACCGATATCGTTAAATACCGGTCGTTATCGTAAATACCGGTCGTTATTTACCGATAACGACCGTTATTTACCGATAACGGTCGTTATTTACCGATAACAACCGTTATCGGTAAATAACGTCGTTATCGTAATATGGTGCGTTTCGGTAAATAACGACCGTTATCGGTAAATAACGACCGTTATCGGTAAAACCCCGGTCGTTATTTTACGATAACGATCGGTATTTTACGATACGATTTTTTATAAATAGGCCCTTTGGGCCCTATTTATAAAAATCGTTATCGTAAAATACCGACGTTATCGTAAAATAACGACCGGGATTTTACCGATAACGACCGTTATTATACCGATAACGACCGTTATTTATCGATATCGTTAAATACCGGTCGTATCAGTAAATACCGGTCGTTATTTACCGATAACGACCGTTATTTACCGATAACGGTCGTTATTTACCGATAACGTCGTTATCGTAAAATAACGACCGTTAGCGGTAAATAACGATCGTTATCGGTAAAATACGACCGTTATCGGTAAATAACGGTCGTTATCTGGTAAAACCCTGGGCCCTATTTATAAAAATCGTTATCGTAAAATACCGATCGTTATCGTAAATAACGACCGGATTTACCGATAACGACCGTTATTTACCGATAACGACCGTTATTTATCGATATCGTTAAATACCGGTCGTTATCAGTAAATACCGGTCGTTATTTACCGATACGACCGTTATTTACCGATAACGGTCGTTATCGGTAAATAACGACCGTTAGCGGTAAATAACGATCGTTATCGGTAAATAACGACCGTTATCGGTAAATAACGGTCGTTATCGGTAAAACCCCGGTCGTTATTTTACGATAACGATTGGTATTTAACGATAACGATTTTTTATAAATAGGGCCCTTAACCTCAACATTGTGATCACTTTACCCCACTCAATACATCACCTAAACATCTCAGGGAGAGGCAGTGATATGAACTCCCAGATGTTCTGTAATAAATTACGTTATTACGTTATTAGCATTATATTAAATATGGAACATGAACTAGAAAAAAAAAAAATAAAAATTTGTTTTAAATTTAGTTTGGTGACAAACGAAATTCAAACAGACCAAGTGTATGTAAATCTTTACATTTGTACCCAGCTGCCTGTCACTTGGTAGAGGTACAATATTTACAAAAGTTGGTGGATGGAGTTATGAAGAGACATTGGGGCATATTTATAAAGAGCGGTATCACTGTTTTGCAATAACCGCGCCTTTACTGAGTCCGGTGATAAATCTACTTAGCGAGCATAAATCAATATTTACGGCCGTGATCGAATATCTACAACCATTGTGGTATTTTTCTACCGCATGGTGTTCCCGAACGCTCTTTTGAAAATTTATGTTTGCCCCTTACATTTACAGGCGCACCTCATACATTAAATATACACACTAACTGTCAATTACAAACTTCCAATTCCATGGGTTTTTAAATATGGACCCTATTTGCCAACTTCAGCAGGTTTTCATAAAAGAACATCCACCATACATTTATTGTACATATATTCATCTGTAAAATTCCATGCGGTAGCTGACTACCTCAATACATCACCTAAACATCTCAGGAGAGGCCGTGATACGAACTCCCAGACCCAATGCAATTAATTGAGGTTCCATACACTATATAATATAATAGAGACATGAACTAGGAAAGATAAGGAATACAAATACATTAAACCCTTTAGGTTTGTGGAAAAACCTTCAAACACACCAAACTATTGCAAATTAATTGTTCCTGATTGGCTGTCAGTTCTAATATGGAAATTTATCCACCCGCCTGTTGCTTGGGAGAATACAATGGGCCATGTTTTTAAGGTGGGGTATGTATATACATTTACACTCATGATCATAATTTCACAATATTGCAAATTGCAATACTGTACCAGCACTTTTCCACATTGCAAAACTAGATCAGTGACTTATAACCAGACATCATCATTAGGAGACATCCACCACAGGTTCAAACATACATGGTAATGCTACCTAATGACCATAAAGATCTACTCATCTGTCTTTAATAACATTATAGTGGCTCCCACTCAGTGAGAACCTGCTAGACAAATAGCAAAAGAGCTGTAAACACTTAACCTCAACATTGTGATCACTTTACCCCCACTCAATACATCACCTAAACATCTCAGGGAGAGGCAGTGATATGACCTCCCACACCAAATGCAACTAATTAGTTACCATACACTATATTAATATATATTTATATGATATAATATATATTATATCATAAACTAGGAAAGATAGGAATACAAATACATTAAAACCTTTAGGTTTGTGGAAAAACCTTCAAACACACCAAACTATGCAATTAATTGTTCCTGATGTGCTGTCAGTTTCTATATGGGAATTTTATCCACCCGCCTGTTGCTTGGGAGGATACAATGGGCCATGTTTATAATGTGCTGTGTCAGTATATATTTACACTCGTTATCATAAATTCACAATAACCTGCGACACTGCGGGTTTTTAAATACGCCCTTTGTGAACAAATTTACAAAAAGCTGTGGATATTATGAAAGACATAAATAAATATTTTACACTGGCATAGTGTCCACATAACTAATACCACACTAACAACTATGATCACAACCTACCACACTTTACCAGTACTTAACATTCACATTGCTAAACTTATATAGATCAATGGCTTGAAACCGGCAACATCATTAGAGCCACCCACCACAGGTTTAACATACATGGTAATGCTACCTATGACCATAAAGATCTACTCATCTGTCTTTACCCTTTCCCTGCCACAGATCGTATATTCACGATCTGTGCAGAGAATGCTTAACTGCCACAGATCGTGAATATACGATCTGTGGCTTCCTGCACCTAAAAAAAAATTGGCCCCCGCTAGGGGCGATCAGGGGGCACATTAACTGCCCCCCTAGCCCTCTCGATCCCCCCGGTCTGATCCAATCCGAGGGGGGGATCGGAAGATACGCTTACCTTTAGCCGGGTCCCGCGATGTGCAGCCAGTCCCACGTGGTCTGTGCAGGAAGCGGAAAGGGAGACCCCGGTGACGTCACGGAGCTTCTCCTCTTCACCGGGGTCTTCCCTTGAATGTCTAAGATGCCGCCCTGGTGGTTAAATTGAGGTACTCAGCCTGATCTCAATTTATCATGCTGCAGTACCTAGTAAGAAAAGCTGTCAAGCTGCCAGCTTTTCTATACATTTGTGAATGGAACTCAAAGTTCCATTCACAAATAGATTTTTCTAAGTCTTTCTACTTAGCGAAGACTTAGAAAAAAATGGGGACAGAGATCAATATTTGGGGATCACTTCTGATCACCAAATTATTGATCTTTGCCAATGAATGAAAAATCACTTCCTGGAAATGATTTCCGGGAAGTGATTTTTCCGATCGGATTTCGAATTGGAAACGGCATTTATGCCCGTATTCCAGTTCGGTATCATTCCCTAAGATGATCTGATGATTATCTTGGGAATGATCGGGAAAAAGAAGGGAAAATACACACAAAAATTCTTAAGTGATACACACACCCTTTTTTTTTTTTTACCCTAAAACTATAATTAGAAAAAAGAGTGTCTTCTCCAAGCTCCCCAATGTCCCCAGTGATATCGGTAAAGTAAACGCGTACTTATTTGTTCGATTTCAAGGAAACTAGCCTATATTTTATAAGGAAATTTTTGCAGAGGTACCAAATAAAGACCGTATTGAATTTTTAGGATCAGTAAAGTGTGCAAAAACGTGTGTGGACTCTCCATACTAACCGACTCTCACTAAAATACCACTAAAAGGGGGAGAGTGTGTGTGTGTGGGGGGTGGGTTTTGGCGTTTTTAAACATTTTTCTTGTAACTGCACTTAAATGCGTCCCATTTGAGCTAGTTGGTGGCCTCGTCTCTGTTTGCACCCACGCAAATGGCACACCGTTTGATTCAGGACATGTGGGAGATTGCTATTTAGTGGGTTTTTTTGCTGGTCAAGTGGGTTTAGGTAGGATTTCAACCCTTGAATCATCTCATTTTATTTTTCACAAAATCTCGTAAAAACAACACCGAGTTCTTTGGATCGCTGGGTCTGGAATTCTTCATTGCATGTATGAAAGCATGGCACCGTAACGTAGCTGAAGGCGTGTAGATTCCAAAAATTATAGTTTGTGGAGGGAATTTCCATGTTCCGGGACTGTTTCCTAGAAAAGGTGTAGGCTGTTCAAATTACAGAGCACTTTGATTTTTTCTTGTAATTGCATTTGTGGCATGCGTCCCATTTGAGCTAGTTGGTGGCCACGTCCTGTGTGCATCCACGCATATGGCATACCGTTTGATTCAGAAAATGTGGGAGATTGATATTTAGTGGGGGGGTTTATTTGCGGGGGGGCATTTCAAAGTTTTGGGGCTGTTTGGAAATTACAGAGCACTTTGATATTTTTCTTGTAATTACACTGGTGCATGCGTCCCATTTGAGCTAGTTGGTGGCCACGTCCCTGTGTGAATCCACGCATATGGCATACCCGTTTGATCAGGGCATTTGGAAGATTGATAATTGAACAAGTTTTTTTTACATGACATGGAAATTTGCCATGATTTTTAACTTTGAATTGTATTTTATATAATTTTTCCTGAAAATCTGGTAAGAACGACAAAAATTGTACACAACTGCACCACACCATTGGTGGTAGCATAAAGAATCACACCATGTGTAGCTGAAGGTGTGTAGAGTCCAGAATATAGGTTTTGGGGGGTATTTCTACTAATATAGGGGTGTTTAGTCTGACAAATCTGAAAAGTTGCTGTAAGTTGGGCACTGTTCATTGGCTCACTTTGTGGCTAGTTGATTCCACGTCTGCGTTGGTAACCATACATAGGGCATTACCGTTTAGTTCAAACATTTGGGAGATTGATATTTGGTAACTTTTTTTACATTCCTTGGGGTTTTGGCATGATTTTCTACCTTTTGAAGTTGTTTTTGTTCATTTTTTCAGACAAATGCGAACTTCTACGAAGAACTGCGCCCACACCATTGATTGTAATGAATGAACAAACTACAGCGTTACGTAGCTGAAGGTATGTAGATTCTGAGAATATAATAGTTTTGCGGGGGTTTTTCCAAGTTAGAGGGGTGTTCAGTTTGGAAAATCTGGGAAAATGCTGTTATTGGCTCACTGCGCATTTTTTACACTTTGACTATTCGCTTCCACGTCAGTGTGTGTACCACACATATGGCACACTGTTTGATTCAGGACATTTAGGAGATTGATATTTGGTAAGTTTTTTTTACTTACTGGGGTTTTGGTGTGATTTTGTAACTTTGAAATGTATTTTCTCTCTATTTTTCCAGAAATTGTGTAGAAATGCGAAAATTCTACGAAGAACTGCTGCGCCCACCCCATTGATGTATGAATGAACGAACTACAGTGCTACATAGCTGAAGGTGTTTAGATTTCAGGAATATATAGTTTGGTGGGGGTATTCTTTCTGAGTTATCAGGGTGTTTTGTGGAAAAAACTGCAGACTGTCCAAATTCGGAGTTGGCTAATATTTTCGCTGTTTCTGACCCATCGTGCATTGTCCTCACTTTGTGGCTTTTCGCTTCCACGTCCGCATGTGTACCACACATAGGCATAAGCATACCGTTTGATTCAGGACATTTGGGAGATTGATATTTAGTAACTTTTTTTTAGATTCCATCAGGTTTTGGCATGATTTCTACCTTTTGAAGTTGTTTTTTTTTTCATTTTTTCAGAAAAGTGCGAACTTCTCAAAGAACTGCGCCACACCCATTGATGGTATGAATGAACAACTACAGCTTTACAAGCTGAAGGTGTGTAATTCAGGAATATATAGTTTGTGGGGTTATTTCTAAGTTACGGGGGTGTTTTGTGGAAAAACTGCAGACGTCCAATTTCGAAGTTGGCTAATATTTTCGCTGTTTCTGAGCCATCGTGCATTGTCTCACTTTGTGGTGGCTTTTCGCTTCCACGTCCGCTGTGTAACCACACATATGGCATACCGTTTGATTCAGGACATTTGGGAGATTGATATTTAGTACACTTTTTTTAGATTCCATCAGGTTTTGGCATGATTTCTTTCTATCTACCTTTTGAAGTTGTTTTTTGTTCATTTTTTCAGAAAAGTGCGAACTTCTACTACGAAAGAACTGCGCCCACACCATTGATGGTATGAATGAACAAACTACAAGCGTTACATAGCTGAAGGTGTGTAGATTTCAGAATATTAGTTTGTGGGGGTTATTTCTAGTTAACGGGGGTGTTTTGTGGAAACAACTGCAGACTGTCCAAATTCGGAGTTGGCTAAATATTTTCGCTGTTTCTACCATCGTCATTGTCCTCACTTTGTGGCTTTTCGCTTCCACGTCCGCGTGTGTAACCACACATATGGCATACCGTTTGATTCAGACATTTGGGAGATTGATATTTGTAACCTTTTTTTTACATTCCATGGGTTTTTTTGACATGATTTCGACCTTTTTGAACGTTGTTTGATGTTCATTTTTTTTTTAAAATCTGGTAAAGTGCAAACTTCTACGAAGAACTGCGCCCACACCATTGATGGTATGATGAACGAACTACACGTTACATAGCTGAAGGTGTGTAGATTTCAGGAATACTATAGTTTGTGGGGGGTATTTTTGAGTTGGGGGGGTGTTTTGTGGAAAAACTGCGACTGTTCAAATACAAACTGGCTAATTTTTTTTGCTGCTACTGACATTTGGCACTGTCACGCTCTGGGTTAGTTGGTAGCCATGTCTCTGGGTACACCCCTGATGTGGCATACCGTTTTATTCGGGAGGGGTTTGGCTTTCATATTTGAAATGCGTTTTGAACTTTCCTCCACAGTTTTTTACTGAAATTCGCATTGATTTTGTCTCTGATTTTACAGTTGAGAAAAAAGGAAAATGTGAGAAAGTAACTTACAATTTTGACGAAGAGCTGCGTCCGGTGTATCTGCATTTGATCGAAACTAACCTCACTCGTAAAATCCTGCGAGTGTGTGTTTCTAAAAATATCTCACTTGGGGGATAGTTTAGATAATTTGGTAGATATTCTATGTTAACTGTCAGTAGTGGTTACACATTTTATTTTGGTGTAATATTCTAGGAGGTGCAGTTTAGTTTTGGGGGGGTCTCCTGTACAGGAAACGTCGGGTACCTACATATATCTGGTATCGTTGTACTCGGGTTATCTGAGCTTTAGAAACAGTAAGATTTTTGTGTGTAACCTTAAGATAACTATAAGTAAAAATGGAAAATCCATGAAAATTTGCAAATTTTTCATTTTTTTTACATATTTTACCCATAATTCCAGTAAAATTTCCAGAAAAGTTACAAAATTTTGTTACCATATTAAAGTACACTTTGTGCTGAAAAAAACATGTATAATATTCCCTGATTTACTGCAAAGTTTCCTACTGTAAAATTAGTCTAAAAGCGATTAAGGCAAAATCCTGAAATTCTTCTGGCAGTTAACGCAAAAAAAAATGAAAATCTCCTGGCGTGAAAGGGTTAATAACATTATATTGGCTCCCACTCATTGAGAACCTGCTAGACAAATAGCAAAAGAGCTGTAAACACTTAACATCAACATTGTGATCACTTTACCCCACTCAATACATCACCTAACATCTCAGGGAGAGGCAGTGATATGAACTCCCAGATGTTTCTTAGTAAATTATGTTATTACGCTATTAGCATTATATTATATAATAGGAACATGAACTAGAAAAAAAAAAAAAAAAATATTAAAATTTGTTTTAATTTAGTTTGGTGACAAACGAATTCAACAGACCAAGTGTAGTAATCTTTACATTTGTACCAGCTGCCTGTCACTTGGTAGAGGTACATATTACAAAAGTTGGTGGATGGAGTTTATGAAGAGCATTGGGGCATATTTATAAAGGAGCGGTATCACTGTTTTGCAATACCGCGCCTTTACTGATGTCCGGTGATAATCTACTATAGCGAGCATAAATCAACTATTTACGCGGCCGTGATCGAAATCTACAACCATTGTGGTATTTTTCTACCGCATGGTGTTCCCGAACGCTCTTTTGAAAATTTATGTTTGCCCCTTACATTTACAGGGCGCACTCATACATTAAATAAAAACACACTAACTGTCAATTACAAACTTCCAATTCCATGGGTTTTTTAAATATGGACCCTTTTGCCAACTTCAAGCAGGTTTTCATAAAAGAACATCCACACCATACATTTATTGTACATATATTCATCTTAAAATTCCATGCGGTAGCTGACTACCTCAATACATCACCTAACACATCTCAGGGAGAGGCAGTGTAACGAACTCCCAGACCCATGCAATAATTAGGGTTCCCATACACCTATATAATATAATAGAGACATGAACTAGGAAGATAGGATACAAAATCATTAAACCCTTTAGGTTTGTGGAAAAACCTTCAAACACACCAAACTATATGCAAATTAATTGTTCCTGATTGGCTGTCAGTTTCTAATATGGAAATTTTATCCACCCGCCTGTTGCTTGGGAGAATACAATGGGCCATGTTTTTAAAGGTGCGGTATGTAATACATTTACACTCATGATCATAATTTCACAATATTGCAAAATTGCAATACTGTACCAGCACTTTTCCACACATTGCAAAACTAGATCAGTGACTTATAACCAGACATCATCATTAGAGACATCCACCACACCAGGTTCAAACATACATGTCTGCACCTAATGACCATAAAGATCTACTCATCTGTCTTTAATAACATTATAGTTGGCTCCCACTCAGTGAGAACCTGCTGACAAATAGCAAAGAGCTGTAAACACTTAACCCAACATTGTGATCACTTTAACCCCCACTCAATACATCACCTAAACATCTCAGGGAGAGGCAGTGATATGACCTCCCACACCAATGCAACTAATTAAGGTTACCATACACTAATATATATATATTATATATGATAATATATATATATACATAAAACTAGGAAAGATAAGGAATCAAATACATTAAAACCTTTAGGTTTGTGGAAAACCTTCAAACACACCAAACTATATGCAAATTAATTGTTCCTGATTGGCTGTCAGTTTCTAATATGGGAATTTTTATCCACCCGCCTGTTGCTTGGGAGGATACAATGGGCCATGTTTATAAATGTGCTGTGTCAGTATATATTCACTCCGTTTATCATAAATTCACAATAACCTGCGACAACTGCGGGTTTTTAAATACGCCCATTGTGAACAAATTTACAAAAGCTGTGGAATTATGAAAGACATAAATAAATATATTTACAACTGTCAGAGTGTCACATAACTAATACCCACACTAACACCATGATCACAACCTACCACACTTTACCAGTACTTAACATTCACATTGCTAAACTTATATAGATCAATGGCTTGAAACCTGGCAACATCATTAGAAGCCACCCACCACAGGTTTAAACATACATGGTAATGCTACCTAATGACCTAAAGATCTACTCATCTTTTCTTTAATAACATATGTGGCTCCCACTCAGTGAGAAACCTGCTTGACAAATAGCAAAAGAGCTGTAAACACTTAACATCACATTGTGATCACTTTACACCAACACTACAAACATAATACTCACCTAAACATCTCAGGGAGAGGCAGTGATATGACCTTCCCACACCAAATGCAACTAATTAGTTACCATACACTATATAATAATATATATATGATAAATATTTATATATACATAAACCTAGGAAAGATAGGAATACAATCCATTAAAACCTTTAGGTTTGTGGAAAAACCTTCAAACACACAAACTATATGCAAATTAATTGTTCCTGATTGGCTGTCAGTTTTACTCAATATGGGCCCCAACCAGTCAAAGGTCTCGAACGGTCGGATCGGAGGAAAGTTGTATGGTGTGTACATGACTTTCCTGCACAGGATGAATGTAAAACCAACCTGCATTCAGATTGCAAAACTGACTGATTGTAACGTTTCTTCCTGAAGTTTCAAAACTGAAAACCCCACCAAACTTTACTGCCCCCCACTGTTGGGGATTCTTGGGGAATAGTGGAATGTTCATTTAAATATATCTGCATAGCGTTAATGAAATACTTTTCAATTGGGCAGCTTAGCACGGTTATTACAGATTTATATACTGTATATTGTTACAATCATGTCAATTTGAGGACACTTACAAATATAGGAGGGCACAGTGATCCCAATGATTGCAGCTGCATTGATTCTGTCATAGAATCGATAAAGTATATATTAAGTAGAAGTTACAGGTGCAATCTCTGTCTGAAGTGGCTGCTGACTCAAACCTGAACCCTTGGGGGTCATATGCAAGATTTATTGTATTTATCATCGCTATATGGGGATTTTGGACAATACTGTTTATAAATATTCCTTAAAAAAAAGTTAGAGCAAACACAAGGCCCAAAATTGTTCTGTTCTTATGGTCTAGAATAATCTCCATTTGATAAAATGTTTTAGGGACTAAATAAACATGCTCAAATGTTCTTAAACTTATTACTATCAGAAATAGAGTTATGAACTAGTCTAGCTGCCCCATCTCTAGACAAAAACATAGACTTTTATTATCCCAAAAATGCACGAATCTAGAAATCCCATATGATGTGTTAACATTATGCTGATAGTTCTAGGCAAACTACAGTTAAAGCACAGAATGCTAGAGATGAGTTAGCAGGGTTTTCTATTAATATCGGGGTGATGCAATACAAAGTTTATATCAAAACGCTACATGGATGATCAAACAGTGATTGCTTTACAGAAAAAATCAAAACAACTTAAAGGGCAAGTCCAGCCCCCAAAAATGAAACTTAAATACTGGTTAAATCACCCCCAAACCCTAAATGTAATAGTTTGAAATCAGAAAATATCTAGTCTAACCTGAAATCCTGCACAAGGTTCGCCCCCTTCCTCAGGTCACCTGAGAAGGGGCAAGTTTCACCCCGAAACGTTGGGATATGTTGTGGGTCTACAAATAAATCTGAGTTCATTGGATGCTTACCTCGCTTCTCGCTTTCCTTGAAAACTAATCCATATAAGGTGGATTATCCAGAGGCGTCAGCACCACCGTTGGTTGAGTGCAAGGATCTTTTTTGAACTTGCTGAAAATGTTTGTTTCCCTGTTCTGCTTCCTGGTTCTGCCCAGTTATCAAATGTCAGTTATGGATGTGAAAGTTGACAATCACAGCCAATGACTAAGTAATCCCCTGTCTGCTCTTCTGAGAATGCCCAGGTCAGACAGGTTTCTAAATTGCTCAGTTTCCAGGAGGCATCCAGAAGCATAGGCAGGCATACAGTATAAGGATGATATATTAACATATTTTAAAAGAGGCCAGTTCTTTCTAAAAGATGTCTTATGAGGGCGGAGTGTCCTTTAAATTCCAATTGATTCTTGGATTTTTTTTTAGGGGCATGCCTTGTAGACATTATAAAACGGCAGTTTCCCTAGCAGCTCTAACAGCTGAATTGCAGATCTTATGGGCGTAACTACCAGCGGAGCAGTTTAAAGCATATACGATTTAGTGGCTCAAAGGCCACTTTACCTTCCTTCTGCCGTTAACCCCTTATACCAAAACGGATTAATTTCCTTCAAGTGCGGTCGTTCGGGCTCAACTCACTGGTTCATTTCATTCACAATGAGTGTTGGGCGTGCTTCGGCCTGGGGCTTGGTCCTGTCCACTTCACTACTCGCTTCAACCCTCCTCCTCCTCAGATCGGCGCTAGCCACGCTCCACAGACTTCAAAGAATTTACGGGCTCTTGTCCGGTTAAAACTATTTCAGTTTATCGTGCATGATAAAATAGCCAATTTGCAAAGATATAGAACCAGCATGGTCTTCTTTCACGTTGCGGATTTACATCCTTACTCCATAGAGACCCAGGGGAGCAGCACTTGGGAAGCCAAGGGGGCCCTGATGTTATTATTTTTCCTTTCCCCTCCCATATGACAGATTATCTCTTCTAGAAAACCACTGTAGATTAAGCAAGGATAGTGGCCCACATCATAGTTTTTCTGGGGCCCAAGGATCCTAGTTACGCCAATGCAGGTCATACTATGTATATAAAGCACTAGACTTGCAAGTAGGTTTAATCTGCCTTCAAAAGGCCTGGTATTTTGATAATGCTGCTATTGGCTATTGAACCAAAAAATACCAAACAGCGGACGAGGCCCAAGAGCCCACCATCAGAACTGGTGCAAACAAGCCTGGCGATGTAATGCCGATTAGCCGGGGGCTCTTGGAGCTGTTTTGCTATTCCGGAATTTTATTGCCAGATATTAGTGATGTTTAAAGTGGCGCTTTCGCATATTAAAACATAGTCAGCTAGTTCAAGAGGAAACATGTAGGCAAGGTTAAAGCCACAGTTTACAGGCAATCAGTTTGAAATCAATGCAGCACTGCTAATTACATTAATGGGCCAGTAGGCTGTGAAAGATACGGTAATTTTCATTACCATATAACTTTTATTTCGGTTTTTACGACACGACGTGTGTTGTGGGGGCATTAATTATATTATTCTTTACTCCCAGAGAATGACCGGAGAGGGCCATATTTAAAAACTGTGGTATTGCAAGTTTGCACGGTCCGGACATTTACAGTAAAACTCGACAACCGGTCATGAGTAGAAATACCTGCGGTAGAAAATACTGCAATGGTATTCTATGGCCGATCGTAAATCTATGATTCGATCATATTAGATTTATGATGCGGCCATAGATACCATTGCAGTATTTTACTACCGCATGGTATTCTACGAATGAACGGTTGTAGAGTTTACTGTAAATGTACGGCCGTGCAAACTTGCAATACCACAGGTTTTTTAAATATGGCCCTCTCAGGTTTCTTTGGGAGTAACGAATAATATAATATAATGTCCCCCACACCACAATTCGTGTCTGTAAAAACCGTAAATAAAAGTATATGGTAATGAAAAACAGTATCTTTCACGAGCCTGACTGGCACATTAATGTAATTAGCAGGGCTGCATTGATTTCAAACTGATTGCATGTAAACTGTGGCTTTAACCTTGCTACATGTTTCCTCTGACTAGCTGACTATGTTTATTGCCGAAAGCGCCACTTTAAACATCAGCTAATAGCTGGCAATAAAATTGCCGGAATAGAAAACAGCTCCAAAGCCGCTATCGGCATATAACATCGCCAGGTGTTTTGCACCAGGTGCTGATGGTGGCTCTTGGTGCATCGCCCTGTTGGTATTTAAATTTTGGTTCAATAGGCCAATAGCAGGCATTATCAAAATACCAGCCTTTTGAGGCAGATTAAACACTTGCAAGTCTAGTGCTTATATACAATAGTATGACCTGCAGTGGCGTAACTAGGAATCCTTGGGCCCCAGAAAAACTATGATGGGGCCACTATCTTGCTTAATCTACAGTGGTTTTCTGAAGGAGGATAAATTGTCATAGGAAAAATAATAACATAGGGCCCCCTTGGCCCCAAGTGCTGCTCCCCTGGGTCTCTATGAGTAAGGATGTAAATCCGAAACGTGAAAGAAGACCATGCTGGGTTCTATATCTTTGCAAATTGGCAATTTTATTATGCACGAATAAATGAAATATTTTTAACCGGACAAGAGCCGTAAATTCTTGAAGTCTGTGGAGGCGGTGCTAAGCTGCCGATCTGAGGAGGAAGGAGGAGTTGAAGAGAGTAGTGAAGTGGGGACAGGACAAGCCCCAGGCAGAAGCCCGCCCAACAGCTCAGTGTTTGAATGAAATGAAACCAGTGAGTTGAGACCCGAACGACCGCACTTGAAGGAAATTAATCCCGTTTGTATAAGGGGTTACGGCAGAAGGAAGGTAAAGTGGCCTTGAGCCACTAATCTGTATATTCGTTAAAACTGCTCCGCTGGTAGTTACGCCCATAAAGATCTGCAAATTCAGCTGTTAGAGCTGCTAGGAAACTGCCGATTTTAATGTCTACAGGCATGCCCCTAAAAAAAGAAATCAAGAATCAATTGAATTTAAAGGACAACTCGCCCCTCATAAGAACATCTTTTAGAAAGAATGGCCTCTTTAAAATATGTTATATATCATACTTTATACTGTATGCCTGCTATGCTTCTGGATGCCTCCTGGAAACTGAGCAATTTAGAAACTGTACTGAGCCTGGGCATTCTCGAAGAGGCAGACAGGGGATTACTTCAGTCATTGGCTTGTGATGTCAAATGTCAAATCCATAACTGACAGTTGATAAATGGAAGAACCAGGAAGCAGAAACAGGGAAACAGAAAACATTGTCAGAAGTTCAAAAAAGATCCTCTGCACTCAACCAACTGTGGGTGCTGACGCCTCTGGATAATCCAACCCTTATATGGAATTTTACAAGGAAAGCAGCGAAGGCGAGGGTAGCACTCAAATGAACTCAGATTTATTGTAGACCACACAACATATCACAACGTTTCGGGGGAAACTTGCCCCTTCCTCAGGTGATCCTGAGGAAGGGGGCAGAACATGTGCAGGATTTCAGGTTAGACTTATATATTTGATTTCAAACTATTACCATTTAGGGTTTTGGGGGTGATTTACCAGTATTTAAGTTTTCATTTTGGGCTGGACTTGCCCTTAAGTGTTTTGAGTTTTTTTTGTAAAGCAATCACTGATTGATCATCCATGTAAGCGTTTTGATATAAACTTTGTATTGCATACCCGAATATGTATAGAAAACCCTGCCTAACTCATCTCTAGCATTCTAGTGCTTTTACTGTAGTTTGCCTAGAATATCAGCATAATGAAACACATCAATGGGATTTCAGATATCGGGCATATTTTGGGAATAATAAAGTATGATGTTTTTGTCTAGAGATGGGGCAGCTAGACTATTTCATACTCTATTTCTTGATAGTATAAGTTAAGAACAATTTGAGAATGTTTATTGAGCCCTAAAACATTTTATTCAATGGAGATTTATTCTAGACCAATAAGAACAGAACAATAATTTGGGCTGTGTTTGCTCTAAATTTTTTAAGGGGAATATTTATAAACAGTATTGTGCAAATACCCATATTATGCCATGATAAATACAATAAATCTTGCATATGACCCCAAGGGGTCAGGTTGAGTCAGCAGCCACTTTCAGACAGAGATTGCACCTGTAAACTTCTACTTAATATATACTTTATAGATTACTATGACCAGAATCAATGAGCTGCAATCAGTTGGGATCACTGTAGCCTCCTATAATTTGTAATGTGTCCTTCAAATATGACATGATCTGGTAACTAAATATACATATATAATCTGTAATAACCGTGCTAAGCTGCCCATTGAAAGTATTTCATTAACGCTAATGCAGATATAGTTAAATGACCATTACCATATTCCCCAAGAATCCCCAACAGTTGGGGGCAGTAAAAGTATGGTGGGGGTTCAGTTTTGAAAACTTGCAGGAATAAACGTTAAATACAGTCAGTTTGCAATCAATGCAGGTGGTTAATACATTAATCCTGTGCAGGAAAGTCAGTACACATACAACTTTCCTCCTGATGACCGTCGGAGACCTTTGATGGTTGGCCAGGAGGAAGGGCTATCGGTCGCAGCAAAAGCAGCCATGTCGGACAGTAATACAACCAATGCGTGCAGTTCCCATAGAGGCAGAGATGGATTAAGATCATATAGGCCCTAGGCAGGCCATCATTTAGGGGCCCCTTTTTTGCTATATATATTGATAGAACTATAATAATCTTACTGCTTCTGAAGCTGGCCCCCAGAAGTTTCCTGGCCCTAGGCAGGTGCCTTGTGGTAATCTGCTCTGCATTAAGGACCACATGATTTGCCATGGTTTCCCGACCTGTACAATCGTGCGTTCATCCGACACTGAAATCTAGTCGGTCGGGCTGAATTGTACTGTATAGTGGGTACCTAGGTTTAATGATGCAGACAGACACAGATATGAGAGTAGCAGCTTAAAAAACATGTATATAACAAAGGTAGCTAACAAAAGCTGTTTTTGTGAGTATAGCTACCATTTAAAGAGTAACTGTGACTCCACCACAATGCCCTCTATTGAAAAGAGTTCTCTCATACCTTTCAAGCAAGCCTGATGATGTCTCTAGCTGTTGTGAATACAAAGTTATAGGCTTTTAAAGTTTAACTTCCTACTTTGGGTCGTGTAACAGGCATGTGTGATAAGCCCCATCCCAAAAATCAATATTTCTGAAATGTGTTACAGCTTGGAATCAATATCTGCTTTGCCTTTGGGATCATAGGGAAATGCCATTATATTGCTATAAATTTAGGCCAATCAGCAGCTAGAAGCACGATCAGGAGTCATCTTAAAGGTCGGAGTGGGCTTCTTTTTGTAGAGAACACATGATCATGACACCAGATCCCCTTTACAGATGACTATATCAACAATTATTTTCCAAAACTTCTGATGGCTCCCAATCACTGTGAACCTTCTTGTCAATTTTTAAACTTAAAAGGGCTTTATAATTAGAAGAAACTAAGGGCCCTATTTATAAAAGATGGTATCGTTATCGTAAAATACGACGATGCTATCGTAAATAACTTAATTATTTAATGATAAGGACCGGTTGTTACCGATATCGGTAAATAACGACCGGTATTACAATAACGACTGGTATTTAACAAATAATGGTCGTTATTTTACGATAACGATCGGTATTTTACAATAACGATCTTTTACCCTATTATAAAAGATCGGTATCATTATCGTAAAATAACGACGGGTTTTAACCGATAACGACCGGTATTTACCATATTGGTATTTTACAATAGCAATCTTTATAAATAGGGCCCTAAATACAGTACAGGCTGTTTTATAAACATTTTAGTGGCTCTCACTAGTGAGAACCTGCTAGACAAATAGCAAAAGAGCTGTAAACATTTAACATTAACACTGTGATCACTTTACCCCACTCATACATCACCTAAACACCTCAGGGAGAGGCAGTTATATGAAACTCCCAGACCCAATGCAATTAATTAGAGGTTACCACACACTATATATAATATAATAGAGACATGAACTAGGAAGAAGATAAGGAATACAAATACATTAAAACCTTTAGGTTTGTGGAAAAAAACCTCAAACACACCAAACTATATGCAAATTAATTGTTCCTGATGGCTGTCAGTTTCTAATATGGAAATGTTATCCACCCGCCTGTTTGGGAGGATAACAATGGGCCATGTTTATAAATGTGCTGTGTCAGTATATATTTACACTCGGTATCATAATTTCATGATAACCCGCGACACTGCGGGTTTTAAATACGCCCCATGGAACAATTTACAAAAGCTGTGGATATTATGAAAGCCATAAATAAATATATTTACACTGGCATAGTGTCACATAACTAATACCACACTAACACCATGATCACATCCTACCACACTTTACCAGTACATAACATCCACATGCAAAACTTATATAGATCAATGGCTTGTAACTGGCACACATAATTAGAAGACCCCCACACAGGTTAAACATACATGGTAGTGCTATCTATTGACCATAAAGAATCTAACTCATGTTCTTTAATAACATTATAGTGGCTCCCACTCAGTGAGACCTGCTAGACAATAGCAAAAGAGCTGTATAACTTACCTCCACATTGTGATCACTTTACCCCACCAATACATCACCTAAACATCTCAGGAGAGGCAGTGGCAGTGATATGAACTCCCAGAGTTCTGTAAATAATTACAAGTTAGCATTATATTATATAGTAGGAACATGAACTAGAAAAAAAAATAATAAAAATTTTTTAAAACTATTTAGTTTGGTGACAAACGAATTCAAACAGACCAAGTGTATGTAAATCTTTACATTTGTACCCAGCTGTGTCACTTGGTAGAGGTACATATTACAAAAGTGGTGGATGGAGTTATGAAGAAGACATTGGGGCATATTATAAAGGAGCGGTATCACTGTTTTGCAATACCGCGCCTTTACTGAGTCCGGTGATAAATCTACTATAGCGAGCATAAATCAACTATTTGCGACCGTGATCGAAAATCTAAACCATTGTGGTATTTTTTCTACGCATGGCTGTTTCCGAACGCTCTTTTGAAAATTTATGTTTGCCCCTTACATTTACGGGCGCACTCATACATTAAATATAACACGCTAACTGTCAATTACGACTTCCGATTCCGTGGGTTTTTAAATATGGACCCTATTCGCCAACTTCAGATGCTGCAAGTTATCATAAAAGTACGTCCGCACCATACATTTATGTACGTATATTAGTCTGTACAAACCATGTGGTAGCTGAATACCTCAATGGTATTGTATGGGCGATCGTACATGATGATCATGAATGAAAATACAATTAAAATCATCATTGTACGGCCGTGATTGTAAGTGAACGCCGCGATCTTACATTTACCATTGCAGTGACGCTTTAAAGGCACAGTATATGTTTTATAAATACAGTCCATAGGTGGTATTGCAAATTTATCATTGTGCCTTCTATAATGGAGAAACGCTATATGTTTCAGTATTTTAAAACCTCATTGATACTTATGACTGTCCAAAAAACACTGAAACAGAGTGAAATGCTATTACTGAGCAGCAATATTGTATATCACAGCCCCATTTCAATACCAGGTGATAATTTGAAGCCACTTCATCACATGCAGCCATACGAATGGTAATATCAATCATCTAGATAAGCACATTCTTTTTTTTATATCTAGCACGCAGTGGTGTAACTACCGCCCACCCCCCGCAGCCATGGGTTGGCACGGACAGTAGGAGGGCCCTTTCACAAGCCAAAACCTCACAGCTGATCACAATGAGGAAACATACCTGTGAACAGCTGTTTAAAAGATCGGACCCAAATTTCCAGAACTGAACTGGAAGTTTGGGTACAGTCTTTTAAACAGCTGAGTGCGCGTATGTTCATTCATGTGCGATCCGCTGTTTTAAAAAAACTGGTCGTGGAGAGGGTCAAGGGCTGGCCTCCAATCTCGAGGGGGGCCCTGCTAGCATGGGTACATAAGTGCAGCAAGATGTTGTGCAATGATAATTGATAGTGCCAAGTTAACTCCGCCCTATAACCACTAACTGTAATACCCAATACCTCCCTTTAATAATAACATGACACCGAACTTGAATCGAAAAGCCACAACGTTTTATTAATTCCTTTTACAATAACTTAAAGTTCATTAAAGAAAATCAACATGTAAACATTTATAACCTTAATTCCTTAATAACCTTACTTCCTCAATGGGTGTCACTCTGTATAGAAAACACACTTCTCCCAGTGCCTCTCACAAAGGCCCTATTGCAAGGTTCATAATAATGCAAGTGCATACAACTTACTTATTAACCCATCATATGCCCCACTTTTCCTCTATGGACCACTGCCCAGCTGTGAAAATTAGGACAACCCCTTTCATTAAATGGAATGTCACCCCCATTTAACAACCTTCTTTTTTGCAGACCAGGAATATTTCACTGTAAATCCAAGTTCCTGACGTCACCCACATCCGTGTCTTTTTCCGTTCCCGTACAGATTTACTCCTCCCATTGCCCCCCCCAATCCGGATCCACCCTTGCTCCCCTTTCAACCTAGTGTAAAATCACTGGGTTTTTAAATAAGCCCCATGGGACAAATTTACAAAAAGCTGTGGATATTGTGAAATACATAAATAAATATATTTACACTGGCATAGTGTCACAACTAATAACATGCTAACATCATGATCACAACTACCACACTTTACCAGTACTTAACATCCAATTGAAAACTTATAAGATCAAGGCTTGCAACCTGGCAATATTATTAGAACAACCCACCACAGGTTTAAAACACACATGGTAATGCTACCTAATGACCATAAAGATCTTCTCATCTGTCTTTAATAACATTATAGAGACTACAACTCAGTGAGAACCTGCTAGACAAATAGCAAAAGAGCTGTAAACACTTAACCTCAACATTGTGATCACTTTACCCCACTCAATACATCACCTAAACATCTCAGGGAGAGGCAGTGATATGAACTCCCAGACCCAATGCAATTAATTAGAGGTTACCATACACAATATATTATATAATAGAGACATGAACTAGGAAGATAAGGAATACAAATACATTAAACCCTTTAGGTTTGTGGAAAAACCTTCAAACACACCAAACTATATGCAAATTAATTGTTCCTGATTGGCTGTCAGTTTCTAATATGGAAATTTTATCCACCCGTCTGTCGCTTGGGAGGATACAATGGGCCATGTTTTTAGAGGTGCGGTATCATTATACATTTACACTCATGATCATAATTTCACAATATTGCAAAATTGCAATACTGTACCAGCACTTTACAAACACATTGCAAAAAGATCAGTGACTTATAACCAAACAACCTCATTAGGAGACACCCACCACAGGTTCAAACATATTGGTAATGCTACCAAATGACCATAAACATCTCTCTATCTATCTAACAACATTATAGTGGCTCCCACTCAGAGAGAACCTGCTAGACAAATAGCAAAAGAGCTGCAAACACTTAACCCAACATTGTGATCACTTTACCCCACTCAATACATCACCTAAACATCTCAGGGAGAGGCAGTGATACGAACTCCCAGACCCAATGCAATTAATTAGAGGTTACCATACAATATATAATATAATAGAGACATGAACTAGGAAAGATAAGGATACAAATACATTAAACCCTTTAGGTTTGTGGAAAAACCTTCAAATACCACCAAACTATATGCAAATTAATTGTTCCTGATTGGCTGTCAGTTTCTAATATGGAAATTTTATCCACCAGTCTGTCGCTTGAGAGGATACAATAGGCCATGTTTTTTAGAGGTGCGGTATGTATATACATTTACATCATGATCATAATTTCACAATATTGCAAAATTGCAATACTGTACCAGCACTTACAAACACATTGCAAAACTAGATCGCGACTATAACCAGACAACATCATTAGGAGACACCCACCACAGGTTCATTCATACATGGTAATGCTACCAAATGGCCATAAACATCTACTCATCTATCTTTAACAACATTATTAGGGCTCCACTCAGTGAGAACCTGCTAGACAAATAGACAAAGAGCTGTAAACACTTAACCTCAACATTGTGATCACTTTACCCCATAATACATCACCTAAAACATCTCAGGGAGAGGCAAGTGATATGACCTCCCACACCAATGCAAACTAATTAGGTTACCATACACTATATATAATATATATTATATATGATATAATATATATATATACATGAACTAGGAAAGATAAGGAATACAAATACATAAAACCTTTAGGTTTGTGGAAAAACCTTCAAACACACCAAACTATAGCAAATTAATTGTTCCTGATTGGCTGTCAGTTTCTAATATGGGAATTTTATCCACCCGCTGTTGCTTGGAGGAGGATACAATGGGCCATGTTTATAAATGTGCGTGGTCAGTATATATTTAACATCGTTATCATAAATAACAATAACCTGCGACACTGCGGGTTTTTAAATACGCCCATGTGAACAAATTTACAAAAGCTGTGGATATTATGAAAGACATAAATAAATATATTACACTGGCATAGTGTCACATAACTAAACCACACTAACACCATGATCACATCCACCACACTTTACCAGTACTAACATCACATTGCTAAACTTATAATAGATCAATGGCTGAAAACTGGCATCTTCATTAGAAGCCACCACCACAGGTTTAAACATACATGGTAATGCTAACTAATAAACCATAAACATCTACTCATCTGTTTATCAAAACATTATAGTGGCTCCCACTTAGTGGAACCTGCTAGCCAAATAGCAAAAGAGCTGTAAACACTAACCTCAACATTGTGATCACTTTACCCCACTCAATACATCACCTAAACATCTCAGGGAGAGGCAGGTGATAGAACTCCCAGATGTTCTGTAATAATACGTTATTACGTTATTAGCATTTATATATAATAGGAACATGAACTAGAAAAAAAAAAATAATAAAAATTTGTTTAAAACTATTTAGTTTGGTGACAAACGAAATTCAAACAGACCAAGTGTATGTAAATCTTTTACATTTGTACCCAGCTGCCTGTACTGGTAGAGGTAATATTTACAAAAGGTGGTGGATGGAGTTATGAAGAAGACATTGGGGCATATTTGTAAAGGAGCGGTATCACTGTTTTGCAATACCGCGCCTTTACTGAGTCCGGTGATAAATCTACTATAGCGAGCATAAATCAACTATTTACGACCGTGATCGAAAATCTACAACCATTGTGGTATTTTTCTACCACATGGTGTTTACGAACGCTCTTTTGAAAATTATGTTTGCCCTACATTTACAGGCGAATTCATACATTAAATATAAACACGCTAACTGTCAATTACGAACTTCCGATTCCGTGGGTTTTAAATATGGACCTATTCGCCAACTCAGATACTGCAGGTTATCATAAATTTTTTTGAAAGCTCGGGGAAGCGTGCTTTCTTTTGATCTTCACCACAGGGCAGCAAATGTGCAAGTGATCGGGATCCATCTGCCTCCCCCTTATGCCCATAGCTGTTAAGCCGTAGGGCTAGGAGGAGGCACATTGGTCCCATCAGCCGTAGGCATCAGGAACCACCATACTTACCCTCCCCTTCTGCTCCCAACTGCCACCAGGAAGCTTCCGGGGGCTCAAATGGGAAAAACCTGAAGGCCCCCCGCCACAATACGTGAACACACAACACAAAACGTGCACGTGAAAGCGCCGTTAAATAAATAGTATGTACCTAGTGTACAAATTAATTATCATAAAAGTACATCCACACCATACTTTTATGTGTACATATAGTCATCTGTACAATACCCTACGGTAGCTGAACTAACTCAATACATCACCTAAACATCTCAGGGAGAGGCAGTAGTGATACGAACTCCCAGACCCAATGCAATTCATTAGAGGTTACACATACACAAATATAAATAATAGAGACATGAACGGAAAGAAGATAAGGAATACAAACATTAAACCCTTAGGTTGTGGGAAAAACCTCAAACACACCCAAACTATATGCAAATTAATTGTTCCTGATTGGCTGTCAGTTTCTAATATGGAAATTTTATCCACCCGCCTGTTGCTTGGGAGGATAAAAAGGGCCATGTTTTTAAAGGTGCGGTATCGTTACATTTACACTATGATCAAAATTCACAATATTGCAAAATTGCAATACTGTATCAGCACTTTACAAACACATTGCAAAACTAGATCAGTGACTTAAAACCAGACGACATCAATAGGAGACATCCACCACAGGTTCAAACATACATGGTAATGCAACCTAATAACCATAAGGTCTCATCTGTCTTAACAACATTATAGTGGCTCCCACTCAGTGAGAACCTGCTAGACAAATAGCAAAAGAACTGTAAACACTTAACCTCAACATTGTGATCACTTTACCCCACTCAATACATCACCTAAACATCTCAGGGAGAGCGGAGTGATATGACCTCCACACCCAATGCAACTAATTAGGTTACCATACACTAATATAATATATATTATATATGATATAATTATATTATAGACATGAAATAGGAAAGATAAGGAATACAATACATTAAAACTTTTAGGTTTGTGGAAAAAACTTCAAACACACCAAACTATATGCAAATTAATTGTCTGATTGGCTGTAGTTTCTAATAGGGAATTTTATCACCCGCCTGTTGCTTGGGAGGATACAATGGGCCATGTTTATAAATGTGCGTGTCAGTATTATTTACACTCGTTATATAAATTCACAATAAACTGCAACACTGCGGGTTTTTAAATACGCCCATTGTGAACAAATTACAAAAAGCTGTGGATATTATGAAAGACATAAATAAATAATTTACACTGGCATAGTGTCACATAACTAATACCACGCAACACACATGATTAGGGATGGCCGGTTCGCGGACCCGAACCGGGATCCGCCGCGGTTTATCGCGAACGGCGGATTATTCCGGATTTTCCGGATTTTCCAGAACTTCCGAACCGCGGATTTTTTTCCCCCGAAAATTTACGAAAATACAAGTATGTCCGTAATTACGAAAATCTACGATATTCAAGGGACCCGGAAAACCGAAGATCCTCGGAATTATGCGGATTCTCGTATTACGAGAATTTTCAAAAAAACGAGAATTCTTGTAATCTGAATTTTTGGGATTATTTCAGACGGAGCAAGCCACATGACCAAATTAGCCAATGGCAGCTAACCTAATTATTGCCAGCCCCCTGGGTATAAAAGGGCTTCACAGGCGACATTTTGTCAGTGTGTTGGAGTGTGTTTAGTGGAGACCTGACATGTAGGAGTTGGAGAGAGATTTTTGCACTTTTTGAGCTTCTGTGTGTGGTTCAGTGTGGTGGTTTAGCACTTGTTGTTACCCACCCTGTATTCACACATCTGAGACCCCACAGTCCTTTTAAGGACTAACTTTGTGAGACCCAAAAGTCCTTTTAAGGACTAACCCCCCTATAAGTCCTTTGGACAAATTTTGTGTTAGACCTTTTAGAGTGTCTAGTGTCCTGTTTTTTTGTTTTGTCTTTCTGTATCTAACTCAATGGTGCTGTTCCTACGAAGCCTTACCCTTTCACCTGCTTTCCCTTGCACGAAGCATACCTTGAGGGAGAGTAGCAATGGGGTGAGGGGTATGTCCAGTGGGCCAAGCCTGCCTGGCCCACAACAATGGTGGCAAAACTGCAGTGGACATTATGTAACCCAGTACTCCATCGCCTTCTTGCCTTGTGTGTGCAAACTCTATATAGGGGAATGTGGCCAATGTGGTGGTGTAATGGCATTAATGGTAAGGAATATACAATATAAGTACCAGACTAAGCTAGCTAATAGATATTGTGATTGTAATTTTTCAAAAAAAATGATATGAGTCTATCTGAATAATTTGATATATTGAAAAATGAAGACCAAAAACATTTTTTTTTCCCCGAAATTTTTATTATATAATATATATATAGAATATATATATATCAAATTTTTTTAACTTTTACACAAAATAAAAAAACAACAAAAAAAAGGGGGTTACTGGGGTGCCCTCTTTCAGTCTAGTCAGGCGGCGGTCCAGGTGGCGGTCCAGGCACCGCACCATGTGGCGCATTCTCCGCCGCCTGCTCTGTAGTTCTGTGGAGGAAGATATTGAGAGAATTGTGTTGAAGATGTTCAAGCACATTTCCTAAAGCACCATGCGGTAGATGCAAATTGCACTGATAACTACTTACACATACATGGTACTGCAATGCTATAATGTTGCGGTAGTCATAAAAGGAAAGTTCAGTATAAGATATCATTATTTCTAAAATTCTTAGTTTATATTATGCATACCGTTATGGTAACAGTGATTTCTACTGATTGGCTGTGGATGGGTACACATGCTAGATCTCTACTGACCAACTGAATCAACCCAGGGACTGGGTCAAATCAAGGGCAAGACCATAACGGTCCTATTAGGGGTCCTGCAAACAGGAAGTCATTATTTCCGTTGCATTTATTATACACAGACACAATGTGATTGCTGAATGGGCAGATTAAGGTCATTGGGATGGATAAATACTGCTCTTTTTTCCTTAAAAGTATATATATTATCACTGAACTTCCACTTAAAGCAATATTATTGCATCATGGGGGATCACTGATAAACAGCAGTAGGTAATGCTGGCATAAAACATTACGTTTATTGCTAAATTGTATCAGAACATTCTTGGTTTTGTATCACTAGGACGAATACATTTACTAAAACAATTCTCGGAGAAGTTGTCAAAAATTATGCAAACATTTGGATAAAGGGCTTGGACACATCAACGTGTTAAAAAGCACACAATAGTGTGGCACAATTAATGTGATCCTCAATTTTGCACAATTATGCTATCATTCTGCACTCGCATGGCCATACACATGAGCGCACCGGAAAATGCGCTGTTATGTGTTTCTGGAGCGCTCGGGTGCGCTGTAATATGGCCTTGGACAAATGAGAAATTTAGAAAAAACATTTTTTCTCAATAGGCTGCACTTACATTCTTCCTCTGGTGGGGACGGTGGTGGGGGTGGGGTGTCGGATGAAGATTCCCCTGCAAATTAAAATAAAAAAATACATAATGAATGATATATCTAAAGGATATATTTAATTATATACTTTGAATTCTGCTTGAAAATGCAGATTAAATAAGGCAATTGTTATAGTTTCTTTAAAAGTCAATCATATTTCTATGGCAATGATTTCAACCTTATTCTGGCTAAGTACTTATATTTACTTATAATTTTTAATGATCAATTTCATTTTTAATTCTTCTTATATATTTACACTGGCATAGTGTCACATAACTAATACCACACTAACACCATGATCACAACCTACCACACTTTACCAGTACTTAACATTCACATTGCTAAACTTATATAGATCAATGGCTTGAAACCTGGCAAATCATTAGAAGCAACCCACCCAGGTTTAAAACATACTTGGTAATGCTACTAATGACCATAGAATCTCTCATCTGTCTTAATAAAATTATAGTGGCTCCCACTCAGTGAGAACCTGCTAGACAAATAGCAAATGAGCTGTAAACACTTAGGGCCCTATTTATAAAAGATCGGTATCGTTATCAAATACCGATCGTTATCGTAAAATAACGACCGGGTTTTTACCGTAACAGACCGTATTTACCGATAACGACCGTTATTTACCGATATCGTTAAATACCGGCGGTATCGGTAAATACCGGTCGTTATTTACCGATAACGACCGTTATTTACCGATAACGGGTAGTTATTACCGATAACAACCGTTATCGGTAAATAACGGTCGTTATCGTAAATAATGGTCGTATCGGTAATAACGACTTATGGTAAATAACGACCGTTATCGGTAAAACCCGGTCGTTATTTTACGATAACGATGGTATTTTAGATAACGATTTTTTATAAATAGGGCCCTTTGGGCCCTATTTATAAAATAGTTATCGTAAAATACCGATCGTTATCGTAAATAACGACCGGGATTTTACCGATAACGACCGTATTTACGATAACGACCGTTATTTATCGATATCGTTAAATACCGGTCGTTATCAGTAAATACCGGTGTTATTTACCGATAACGACCGTTATTACGATAAGTCGTTATTACCGATAACGGTCGTTATCGGTAAATAACGACCGTTAGCGGTAAATAACGATCGTTATCGGTAAATAACGACCGTTATCGGTAAATAACGGTCGTTATCGGTAAAAACCTTTGGGCCCTATTTTAAAAAATCGTTATGCGAAAATACCGATCGTTATCGTAAAAAACGACCGGGATTTTACCGATAACGACCGTTATTTACCGATAACGACCGTTATTTATCGATATCGTTAAATACCGGTCGTTATCAGTAAATACCGGTCGTTATTTACCGATAACGACCGTTATTTACCGATAACGGTCGTTATCGGTAAATAACGACCGTTAGCGGTAAATAACGATCGTTATCGGTAAATAACGACCGTTACGGTAAATAACGGTGTTACGGTAAAACCCCGGTCGTTATTTTACGATAACGATTGGTATTTAACGATAACGATTTTTTATAAATAGGGCCCTTAACCTCAACATTGTGATCATTACCCCACTCAATACATCACCTAAACATCTCAGGGAGAGGCAGGATATGAACTCCCAGATGTTCTGTAATAAATTAGTTATACGTTATTAGCATTATATTATATAATAGGACATGAACTAGAAAAAAAAAATAATAAAAATTGTTTTAAATTTAGTTTGGTGACAAACGAAATTCAAACAGACCAAGTGTATGTAAATCTTTACATTTGTACCAGCTGCCTGTCACTTGGTAGAGGTACTATTTACAAAAGTTGGTGGATGGGTTATGAAGAAGCATGGGGCATATTTATAAAGGAGCGGTATCACGTTGTGCAATACGCGCTTTACTGAGTCCGGTGAAAATCTACTTAGCGAGCATAAATCAACTATTTACGGCCGTGTCGATACGAATATCTACAACCATTGTGGTATTTTTCTACCGCATGGTGTTCCCGAACGCTCTTTGAAAATTTATGTTTGCCCCTTACATTTACGGCGCACTCAACATTAAAATAACACACTAACTGTCAATTACAAACTTCCAATTCCATGGGTTTTTAAATATGGACCCTATTTGCCAACTTCAGCAGGTTTTCATAAAAGAACATCCACACCATACATTTATTGTACATATATTCATCTGTAAAATTCCATGCGGTAGCTGACTACCTCAATACACACCTAAACATCTCAGGGAGAGGGCAGTGATACGAACTCCCAGACCCAATGCAATTAATTAGAGGTTACCATACACTATATATAATATAATAGAGACATGAACTAGGAAAGATAAGGAATACAAATACATTAAACCCTTTAGGTTTGTGGAAAAACCTTCAAAACACACCAAACTATATGCAAATAATTGTTCCTGATGGCTGTCAGTTTCTAATATGGAAATTTATCCACCCGTGTTGCTTGGGAGATACAATGGGCCATGTTTTTTAAGGTGCGGTATGTATATACATTACACTCATGATCATAATTTCACAATTGCAAAATTGCAATACTGTACAGCACTTTTCCACATTGCAAAACTAGATCAGTGACTTATAACCAGACATCATCATTAGGAGACATCCACCACAGGTTCAAACATACATGGTAAGCTACCTAATGACCATAAAGATCTACTCATCTGTCTTTAATAACATTATAGTGGCCCCACTCAGTGAGAACCTGCTAGACAAATAGCAAAAGAGCTGTAAACACTAACTCAACATTGTGATCACTTTACCCCCACTCAATACATCACCTAAACATCTCAGGGAGAGGCAAGTGATATGACCTCCCACACCAAATGCAACTAATTAGGTTACCATACACATATATTAATATATTATATATGATATAATATTATATTATATACATAAACTAGGAAAGATAAGGAATACAAATACATTAAAACCTTTAGGTTTGTGGAAAAACCTTCAAACACACCAAACATATGCAAATTAATTGTTCTGATTGGCTTGCAGTTTTCTATATGGGAATTTTATCCACCCGCCTGTGCTTGGGAGGATACAATGGGCCATGTTATAAATGTGCTGGTCAGTAATATTTACACTCGTTATCAAAATTCACATAAACCTGCGACACTGCGGGTTTTTAAATACGCCCATTGTGAACAAATTTACAAAAAGCTGTGGATATATGAAAGACATAAATAAATTATTTACACTGGCATAGTGTCACCAAACTAATACCACACTAACACTATGATCACAACCTACCACACTTTACCAGTAATAACATTCACATTGCTAAACATATAGATCAATGGCTTGAAACCTGGCCACTCATTAGAAGCCACCCACCACAGGTTTAAACATACATGGTAATGTAACCTAATGACCATAAAGATCTACTCATCTGTCTTAACCCTTTCCCTGCCACAGATCGTATATTCACGATCTGTGCAGAGATGCTTAACTGCCACAGCATGAATACGATTGTGGCTTCCCTGCACCTAAAAAAAAATTGGCCCCGCTAGGGGCGATCAGGGGGCAGCATTCAACTGCCCCCTAGCCCTCTCGATCCCCCTCGGTTGATCCAAATCCGAGGGGGGGATGGAAGATACGCTTACCTTTAGCCGGGTCCCGCGATGTGCAGCCAGTCCCACGTGGAGTCTGTGCAGGAAGCGGAAAGGGAGACCCCGGTGACGTCACGGAGTTCCTCCTTACCGGGGTCTTCCCTTGAATGTCTAAGATGCTGCCCCTGGTGGTTAAATTGAGGTACTGCAGCCTGATCTCAATTTGATCATGCTGCAGTACCTAGTATAGAAAAGCTGTCAAGCTGCCAGCTTTTCTATACATTTTGTGAATGAACTCAAAGTTCCATTCACAAATAGGATTTTTCTAAGTCTTTGCTACTTAGCGAAGACTTAGAAAAAAATGGGGACAGAGATCAATATTGGTGATCACTTCTGATCACCAATATTGATCTTTGCCAATGAATGAAAAATCACTTCCTGGAAAATGATTTCCGGGAAGTGATTTTTCCGATCGGATTTCGAATTGGAAAACGGGCATTTATGCCCGTATTCCAAGTTCGGTATCATTCCCTAAGTGATCTGATGATTATCTTTGGGAATGATCGGGGAAAAAAAGGGGAAATACACACAAAAAAATTCTTAAGTGAACACACACCCTTTTTTTTTTTTACCCTAAAAATATAATTAGAAAAAAAGTTGTCTTCTCCAAGCTCCCCAATGTCCCCAGTGATATCGGTAAAGTAAACGCGGATACTTATTTGTTCGATTTCAAGGGAAACTAGCCTATATTTTATAAGGAAATTTTGCAGAGGTACCAAATAAAGACCGTATTGAATTTAGGATCAGTAAATGTGTGCAAAAACGTGTGTGGACTCTCCATACTAAACCGACTTCACTAAAATACCACTAAAAGGGGGAGAGTGTGTGTGTGTGGGGGGTGGGTTGTGGCGTTTTTAAACATTTTTCTTGTAACTGCACTTCTAAATGCGTCCCATTTGAGCTAGTTGGTGGCCTCGTCTCTGTTTGCACCCACGCAAATGGCACACCGTTGATCAGGACATGTGGAGATTGCTATTTAGTGGGTTTTTTGCTGGTCAAGTGGGTTAGGTAGGATTTCAACCCTTGAATCTCTCATTTTATTTTTCACAAAATCTCGTTAAAAACACCGAGTTCTTTGGATCGCTGGGTCTGGAATTCATGCATGTATGAAAGCATGGCACCGTAACGTAGCTGAAGGCGTGTAGATTCCAAAAATATATAGTTTGTGGGAGGGAATTTCCATGTTTCGGGACTGTTTCCTTAGAAAAAGTGTAGGCTGTTCAAATTACAGAGCACTTTGATTTTTCTTGTAATTGCATTTGTGCATGCGTCCCATTTGAGCTAGTTGGTGGCCACGTCTCTGGTGCATCCACGCATAGGCATACCGTTTGATTCAGAAAATGTGGGAGATTGATATTTAGTGGGGGGGTTTATTTTGCGGGGGGCTTCAAAGTTTTGGGGCTGTTTGAAATTACAGAGCACTTTGATATTTCTTGTAATTACACTGGTGCATGCGTCCCATTTGAGCTAGTTGGTGGCCACGTCCCTGTGTGAATCCACGCATATGGCATACCGTTTGATTCAGGGCATTTGGAAGATTGATAATTGACAAGTTTTTTTTACATGACATGGAAATTTGCCATGATTTTTAACTTTGAATTGTATTTTTATAAATTTTTCCTGAAAATCTGGTAAGAAAGCGAAATTGTACACAAAACTGCACCCACACCATTGGTGGTAGCATAAAAGAATCACACCATTGTGTAGCTGAAGGTGTGTAGAGTCCAAGAATATATAGTTTGGGGGGTTTCTAATATAGAGGGGTGTTTAGTCTGACAAATCTGAAAAGTTGCTGTAATTGGGCCACTGTTCATTGGCTCACTTGTGGCTAGTTGATTCCACGTCTGCGTGTGTAACCATACATAGGGCATACCGTTTGATTCAGAAAAATTTGGGAGATTGATATTTGGTAACTTTTTTTACATTCCTTGGGGTTTTGGCATGATTTCTACCTTTGAAGTTGTTTTTGTTCATTTTTTCAGACAAATGCGAACTTCTACGAAGAACTGCGCCCAACCATTGATTGTATGAATGAACAAACTACAGCGTTACGTAGTGAAGGTATGTAGATTTGAGAATATATAGTTTTGCGGGGGTATCCAAGTTAGAGGGGTGTTCAGTTTGGAAAATCTGGGAAAATGCTGTTATTGGCTCACTGCGCATTGTTTTACATTTGACTAGTCGCTTCCACGTCAGTGTGTGTAACCACACATATGGCACACTGTTTGATTCGGACATTTAGGAGATTGATATTTGGTAAGTTTTTTTTACATTACATGGGGTTTTGTGGTGTGATTTTGTAACTTTGAAATGTATTTTCTCTATTTTCCAGAAAATTGTGTAGAAATGCGAAAATTCTACGAAGAACTCGCCCACACCATTGATGGTATGAATGAACGAACTACAGTGCTACATAGCTGAAGGTGTTTAGATTTCAGGAATATTAGTTTGTGGGGGTGGGTATTCGAGTTATCAGGGTGTTTTGTGGAAAAAACTGCAGACTGTCCAAATTCGGAGTTGGCAATATTTCGCTGTTCTGAGCCATAGTGCATTGTCTCACTTGTGGCTTTTCGCTTCCACGTCCGCATGTGTAACCACACATATGGCATACCGTTTGATTCAGGACATTTGGGAGATTGATATTTAGTAACTTTTTTTTAGATTCCATCAGGTTTTGGCATGATTTCTACCTTTTGAAGTTGTTTTGTCATTTTTCAGAAAAGTGCGAACTTCTACAAAGAACTGCGCCCACACCATTGTGGTATGAATGAACAAACTACGCTTTACATAGCTGAAGGTGTGTAGATTTCAGGAAATATAAGTTTGTGGGGGTTATTTCTAAGTACGGGGGTGTTTTGTGGAAAAAACTGCAGAATGTCCAAATTCAGAGTTGGCTTAAATATTTTCGCTGTTTCGAGCCATCGTGCATTGTCCACTTTGGCTTTTCGCTTCCACGTCCGCATGTGAACCACAATATGGCATACCGTTTGATTCAGGACTTTGGGAGATTGATATTTAGTAATTTTTTTAGATTCCATCAGGTTTGGCATGATTTCATATTCTACCTTTTGAAGTTTGTTTTTGTTCATTTTTCGAAAAGTGCGAAACTTCTACGAAGAACTGCGCCCACACCTTGATGGTATGAATGAACAAACTACAGAGGTTACATAGCTGAAGGTGTGTAGATTTCAGGATATATAGTTTGTGGGGGTTATTTCTAAGTTACGGGGGTGTTTTGTGGGAAAAACTGCAGACTGTCCAAATTCGGAGTTGGCTAAATATTTTCGCTGTCTGAACATCGGGCATTGTCTCACTTTGTGGCTTTTCGCTTCCTACGTCGCGTGTAACCACACATATGGCATACCGTTTGATTCAGGACATTTGGGAGATTGATATTTGGTACCTTTTTTTTACATTCCATGGGGTTTTGACATGATTTCGACCTTTTTGACGTTGTTTGATGTTCATTTTTTTTAATCTGGTAAAAGTGCAAACTTCTACGAAGAACTGCGCCCACACCATTGATGGTATGAATGAACGAACTACAGCGTTACATAGTGAAGGTGTGTAGATTTCAGGAATATAGTTTGTGGGGGGTATTTGAGTTGGGGGGGGTGTTTTGTGGAAAAACTGCAGACTGTTCAATACAAAACTGGCTAATTTTTTTTTGCTGCTACGACATGGCACTGGTCACGCTCTGGGTTAGTTGGTAGCCATGTCTCTGGGTACACCCATGAATGTGGCATACGTTTTATTCGGGAGGGGTTAGGCTTTCAATTTGAGATGCGTGTTTGAACTTTCCTCCACAGTTTTTAGCTGAAATTCGCATATTGATTTGTCTCTGTTTTACAGTTGAGGAAAAAAAGGAAAAGTGAGAAAGTAACTACAATTTGAAGAAGAGCGCGTCCGGGTATCTGCATTTTGATCGAAACTAACCTCACTCGTAAAATCCTGCGAGTGTTGTAGTTTCTAAAATATATCACTTGGGGGATAGTTTAGATAATTTGGTTATATCTATGTTAACTGTCAGTAGTGGTTACACATTTTAATTTGGTGTAATATTCTAGGAGGTGCAGTTTTAGTTTGGGGGGGTCTCCTGTACAGGAAACGTCGGTGGTACCTACATATATCTGGTATCGTTGTACTCGGGAGTATCTGAGCTTTTAGAAACAGTAAGATTTTTGTGTGTAACCTTAAGATAACATAAGTAAAAATGGGAAAAATCCATGAAAATTTGCAAATTTTTCATTTTTTTTACATATTTACCCATAATTCCAGTAAAATTTCCAGAAAAGTTACAAAATTTTGTACCCTATTAAAGTACACTTGTGCTGAAAAAAACAATGTATAATATCCTGATTTACTGCAAAGTTCCTACTGTAAAATTAGTCTAAAGCGATTAAGGACAAATCCTGAATTCTTCTGGCAGTTAACCAAAAAAAAAATGAAAATCTCCTGGCAGTGAAAGGGTTAATAACATTATAGTGGCTCCCATCAGTGAGAACCTGCTAGACAATAGCAAAAAGAGCTGTAAACACTTAACATCAAAATTGTGATCACTTTACCCCACTCAATACATCACCTAAACATCTCAGGGAGAGGCAGTGATATGAACTCCCAGATGTTCTGTATTAAATTATGTTATTACGCTATTAGCATTTATATATAATAGGAACATGAACTAGAAAAAAAAAAATAATTAAAAATTTGTTTTAATTTAGTTTGGTGACAAACGAAATTCAACAGACCAAGTGTATGTAAATCTTTACATTTGTACCAGCTGCCTGTCACTTGGTAGAGGTACATATTTACAAAAGTTGGTGGATGGAGTTATGAAGAAGACATGGGACATATTATAAAGGAGCGGTATCACTGTTTTGCAATACCGCGCCTTTACTGAGTCCGGTGATAAATCTACTATAGCGAGCATAAATCAACTATTTACGGCCGTGATCGAATATCTACAACCATGTGGTATTTTTCTACCGCATGGTGTTCCCGAACGCTCTTTTGAAAATTTATGTTTGCCCCTTACATTTACAGGCGCACTCATACATTAAATATAACACACTAACTGTCATTACAAACTTCCATTCCATGGGTTTTTAAATATGGACCCTATTTGCCAACTTCAGCAGGTTTTCATAAAAGAAAAATCCACACCATACATTTATTGTACATATATTTCATCTGTAAAATCCATGCGGTAGCTGACTACCTCAATACATCACCTAAACATCTCAGGGAGAGGCGTGATACGAACTCCCAGACCCAATGCAATTAATTAGAGGTTACCATACACTATATATAATATAATAGAGACATGAACAGGAAAGATAAGGATACAAATACATTAACCCTTTAGGTTTGTGGAAAAACCTTCAACACACCAAACTATATGCAAATTAATTGTTCCTGATTGGCTGTCAGTTTCTAATATGGAAATTTTATCCACCCGCCTGTTGCTTTGGAGAATACAATGGCCATGTTTTTTAAAGGTGCGGTATGTATATACATTTACACTCATGATCATATTTCACAATTGCAAAATTGCAAACTGTACCAGCACTTTCACACATGCAAAACTAGATCAGTGACTGATAACCAGACATCATCATTAGGAGACATCACCACAGGTTCAAACATACATGGTAATGCTACAATGACCATAAAGATCTACTCATCTGTCTTTAATAACATTATAGTGGCTCCCACTCAGTGAGAAACCTGCTAGACAAATAGAAAAGAGCTGAACACTTAACCTCAACATTGTGATCACTTTACCCCCACTCATACATCACCTAAACATCTCAGGGAGAGGCAGTAGTATGACCTCCCACACCAATGCAACTAATTAGGTTACCATACACTATATTAATATATATTATATATGATATAATATATATTATATACTAAAACTAGGAAAGATAAGGATACAAATACATTAAAACCTTTAGGTTTGTGGAAAAACCTTCAAACACACAACAAACTATGACAATTAATTGTTCCTGATTGGCTGTCAGTTTCTAATATGGGAATTTTATCCACCCGCCTGTTGTTGGGAGGATACAATGGGCCATGTATAAATGTGCTGGTCAGTATAATTTACACTCGTTATCATAAATTCACAATAACCTGCGACACACTGGGGTTTTTAAATACGCCCATTGTGAACAAATTTACAAAAGCTGTGGATATTATAAAGACATATAAATATATTTACAACTGTCATAGTGTCACATAACTAATACCACACTAACACCATGATCACAACCTACCACACTTTACCAGTACTTAACATTCACATTGCTAAACTATATAGATCATGGCTTGAAACCTGGCAACATCATTAGAAGCCACCCACCACAGGTTTAAACATACATGGTAATGCTACCTCATGACCATAAAGATCTACTCATCTGTCTTTAATAAACATTATAGTGGCTCCACTCAGTGAGAACCTGCTTGACAAATAGCAAAGAGCTGTAAACACTTAACATCAACATTGTGATCACTTTACAATCAATTACATCACCTAAACATCTCAGGAGAGGGCAGTGATATGACCTCCCACACCAAATGCAACTAATTAGGTTACCATACATATAATAATATATATTATAATGATATAATAAGATTATATACTATAAACTAGGAAAGAAGGAATACCAAATACATTAAAACCTTTAGGTTGTGGAAAAACCTTCAAACACACCAAACTATATGCAAATTAATTGTTCCTGATTGGCTGTCAGTTTTAATTGGGAATTTTATCCACCCGCTGGTTGCTTGGGAGGATACAATGGGCCATGTTTATAAATGTGCTGTGTCAGTATATATTTACACTCGTATCATAAATTCACAATAACCTGCGACACTGGGGTTTTAAATACGCCCATTGTGAACAAATTTACAAAAAGCTGTGGATATTATGAAAGACATAAATAATATATTTACACTGCATGTGTCACATAACTAATACCACACTAACACCATGATCACAAACTACCCACTTTTACCATACCTAACATTCACATTGTCTAAACTTATATAGATCAATGGCTTGAACCTGGCAACATCATTAGAAGCCACCCACCACAGGTTTAAACAACATGGTAATGCTACCTATATGACCATAAAGATCTATCATCTGTCTTAATAACATTATAGTGGCTCCCATCAGTGAGAAACCTGCTAGACAATAGCAAAAGAGCTGTAAACACTTAACATCAACATTGTGATCACTTTACCCCACTCAATACATCACCTAAACATCTCAGGAGAGGCAGTGATATGAACTCCCAGATGTTCTGTATTAAATTATGTATTACGCTATTAGCATATATTATATAGGAACATGAACTAGAAAAAAAAATAATTAAAAATTTGTTTTAAATTTAGTTTGGTGACAAACGAAATTCAAACAGACCAAGTGTATGTAAATCTTTACATTTGTACCCAGCTGCCTGTCACTTGGTAGAGGTACATATTTACAAAAGTTGGTGGATGGAGTTATGAAGAAGACATTGGGGCATATTTATAAAGGAGCGGTATCACTGTTTTGCAATACCGCGCCTTTACTGAGTCCGGTGATAAATCTACTATAGCGAGCATAAATCAACTATTTACGGCCGTGATCGAATATCTACAACCATTGTGGTATTTTTCTACCGCATGGTGTTCCCGAACGCTCTTTTGAAAATTTATGTTTGCCCCTTACATTTACAGGCGCACTCATACATTAAATATAACACACTAACTGTCAATTACAAACTTCCAATTCCATGGGTTTTTAAATATGGACCCTATTTGCCAACTTCAGCAGGTTTTCATAAAAGAACATCCACACCATACATTTATTGTACATATATTCATCTGTAAAATTCCATGCGGTAGCTGACTACCTCAATACATCACCTAAACATCTCAGGGAGAGGCAGTGATACGAACTCCCAGACCCAATGCAATTAATTAGAGGTTACCATACACTATATATAATATAATAGAGACATGAACTAGGAAAGATAAGGAATACAAATACATTAAACCCTTTAGGTTTGTGGAAAAACCTTCAAACACACCAAACTATATGCAAATTAATTGTTCCTGATTGGCTGTCAGTTTCTAATATGGAAATTTTATCCACCCGCCTGTTGCTTGGGAGAATACAATGGGCCATGTTTTTAAAGGTGCGGTATGTATATACATTTACACTCATGATCATAATTTCACAATATTGCAAAATTGCAATACTGTACCAGCACTTTTCACACATTGCAAAACTAGATCAGTGACTTATAACCAGACATCATCATTAGGAGACATCCACCACAGGTTCAAACATACATCCGAATGCTACCTAATGACCATTAAGATCTACTCATCTGTCTTTAATAAATATATAGTGGCTCCCACTCAGTGAGAACCTGCTAGACAAATAGCAAAAGAGCTGTAAACACTTAACCTCAACATTGTGATCACTTTACCCCCACTCAATACATCACCTAAACATCTCAGGGAGAGGCAGTGATATGACCTCCCACACCCAATGCAACTAATTAGGTTACCATACACTATATATAATATATATTATATATGATTAATATATATATATATACATAAAAGGAAAGATAAGGAATACAAATACATTAAAACCTTTAGGTTTGTGGAAAAACCTTCAAACACACCAAACTATATGCAAATTAATTGTTCCTGATTGGCTGTCAGTTTCTAATATGGGAATTTTATCCACCCGCCTGTTGCTTGGGAGGATACAATGGGCCATGTTTATAAATGTGCTGTGTCAGTATATATTTACACTCGTTATCATAAATTCACAATAACCTGCGACACTGCGGGTTTTTAAATACGCCCATGTGTAACAAATTTACAAAAAGCTGTGGATATTATGAAAGACATAAATAAATATATTTACACTGTATAGTTCACATAACTAATACCACACTAAACACATGATCACAAACCTACCACACTTACCAGTACTTAACATTCACATTGCTAAACTTATATAGATCAATGGCTTGAAACCTGGCAACATCATTAGAAGCCACCCACCACAGGTTTAAACATACATGGTAATGCTACCTAATGACCATAAAGATCTACTCATCTGTCTTTATAAAACATTTTAGTGGCTCCACTCAGTGAGAACCTGCTTGAAAATAGCAAAAGAGCGTGAACACTTAAACTCAACATGTGATCACTTACCCCACTCAATAAAACCTCAAACTCTCAGGGAGAGGCAGTGATATGACCTCCCACACCAAATGCAACTAATTAGGTTACCATACACTATATATAATATATTATTATAATGATATAATATATATTTATACATAAACTAGGAAAGATAAGGAATACAAATACATTAAAACCTTTAGGTTTGTGGAAAAACCTCAAACACACCAAAACTATATGCAAATTAATTGTTCCTGATTGGTGTCAGGTTCTAATATGGGAATTTTATCCACCCGCCTGTTGCTTGGGGATACAATGGGCCATGTTTATAAATGTGCTGTGTCAGTATATATTTACACTCGTATCATAAATTCACAATAACCTGCGACACTGCGGGTTTTAAATCGCCCATTGTGAACAAATTTACAAAAAGCTGTGGATATTATGAAAGACATAAATAAATATATTTACACTGTCATAGTGTCACATAACTAATACCACACTAACACCATGATCACAACCTACCACACTTTACCAGTACTTAACATTCACATTGCTAAACTTATAAGATCAATGGCTTGAAACCTGGCAACATCATTAGAAGCCCACCACACAGGTTTAAACATACATGGTAATGCTACCTAATGACATAAAGATCTACTCATCTGTCTTTAATAACATTATGTGGCTCCCACTCAGTGAGAACCTGCTAGCAAATAGCAAAAGAGCTGTAAACACTTAACATAACAGTGATCACTTTACCCCACTCAATACATCACCTAAACATCTCAGGGAGAGGCAGTGATATGAACTCCCAGATGTTCTGTATTAAATTATGTTATTACGCTATTAGCATTATATATATAATAGGAACATGAACTAGAAAAAAAAAATAATTAAAAATTGTTTTAAATTTAGTTTGGTGACAAACGAAATTCAAACAGACCAAGTGTATGTAAATCTTTACATTTGTACCCAGCTGCTGTCACTTGGTAGAGGTACATATTTACAAAAGTTGGTGGATGGAGTTATGAAGAAGACATGGGGCATATTATAAAGGAGCGGTATCACTGTTTTGCAATACGCGCCTTACATGAGTCCGGTGATAAATCTACTATAGCGAGCATAAATCAACTATTTACGGCCGGGATCGAATATCTACAACCATTGTGGTATTTTTCTACCGCATGGTGTTTCCGAACGCTCTTTGAAAATTTATGTTTGCCCCTTACATTTACAGGCGCACTCATACATTAAATATACACACACTAACTGTCAATTACAAACTTCCAATTCCATGGGTTTTTAAATATGGACCCTATTCGCCAACTTCAGCAGGTTTCATAAAGAACATCCACACCATACATTTATTGTAATATATTCATCTGTAAAATTCCATGCGGTAGCTGACTACCTCATACATCACCTAAACATCTCAGGGAGGGAGGCAGTGATACGAACTCCCAGACCCAATGCAATTAATTAGAGGGTACCATACACTATATAATATAATAGAGACATGAACTAGGAAAGATAGGAATACAAATACATTAAACCTTTAGGTTTGTGGAAAAACCTTCAACACACCAAACTATATGCAAATTAATTGTTCCTGATTGGCTGTCAGTTTTAATATGGAAATTTTATCACCCGCCTGTTGCTTGGGAGAATACAATGGGCCATGTTTTTAAAGGTGCGGTATGTATAACATTTACACTCATTCATAATTTACAAAATATGCAAAATTGCAATACGTGACCAGCACTTTTCACACATTGCAAAACTAGATCAGTGACTTATAACCAGCAACATCATTAGGAGACATCCACCAAGGTTCAAACTACATGGTAATGCTACCTAATGACCATAAAGATCTACTCATCTGTTTTAATAACATTATAGTGGCTCCCACTCAGTGAGAACCTGCTAGACAAATAGCCAAAGAGCTGTAAACACTTAACCTCAACATTGTGATCACTTTACCCCCACTCAATACATCACCTAAACATCTCAGGGAGAGGCAGTGATATGACCTCCCACACCAATGCAACTAATTAGGTTACCATACACTATTAAATATATATTATATATGATATAATTATATTATATACATAAACTAGGAAAGATAAGGAATACAAATACATTAAAACCTTTAGGTTTGTGGAAAAACCTTCAAACACACCAAACTATATGCAATTAATTGTTCCTGATTGGCTGTCGTTTCTAATATGGGAATTTTATCCACCGCCTGTTGCTTGGGAGGATACAATGGGCATTAAATGTGCTGTGTCAGTATATATTTACACTCGTTATCATAAATTCACAATAACCGCGACACTGCGGGTTTTTAAATACGCCCATTGTGAACAAATTTACAAAAAGCTGTGGATATTATGAAAGACATAAATAAATATATTACAATGGCATAGTGTCACATAACTAATACCACACTAAACCATGATCACAACCTACCACACTTTACCAGTACTTAACATTCACATGCTAAACTTATATAGATCAATGGCTTGAAACCTGGCAACATCAATAGAAGCCACCCCACCAAGGTTTTTAGTAGATAAACATACATGGTAATGCTACCTAATGACCATAAAGATCTACTCATCTGTCTTTAATAACATTATAGTGGCTCCCACTCAGTGAGAACCTGCTTGACAAATAGCAAAAGAGCTGTAAACACTTAACATCAACATTGTGATCACTTTACCCCACTCAATACATCACCTAAACATCTCAGGGAGAGGCAGTGATATGACCTCCCACACCCAATGCAACTAATAGGTTACCATACACTATATATAATATATATTATATATGATAAATATATATTATATACATAAACTAGGAAAGATAAGGAATACAAATACATTAAAACCTTTAGGTTTGTGGAAAAACCTTCAAACACACCAAACTATATGCAAATTAATTGTTCCTGATTGGCTGTCAGTTTCTAATATGGGAATTTTATCCACCCGCCTGTTGCTTGGGAGGATACAATGGGCCATGTTTATAAATGTGCTGTGTCAGTATATATTTACACTCGTTATCATAAATTCACAATAACCTGCGACACTGCGGGTTTTTAAATACGCCCATTGTGAACAAATTTACAAAAAGCTGTGGATATTATGAAAGACATAAATAAATATATTTACACTGGCATAGTGTCACATAACTAATACCACACTAACACCATGATCAAAACTACCACACCTTTACCAGTACTTAACATTCACATGCTAAACTATATAGATCATGGCTTGAACGGCAACATCATTAGAAGCCACCCACCACAGGTTTAAACATACATGGTAATGCTACCTAATGACCATAAAGATCTACTCATCTGTCTTTAATAACATTATAGTGGCTCCCACTCAGTGAGAACCTGCTAGACAAATAGCAAAAGAGCTGTAAACAGGGACTGGTGATTCTGCTGCACTATGACACACAAAAATGTAAATAACTTTTAGAAATATGCAAAATAAACAATGAAATAAATTGCAAAAATTCTCAGGAGAGCAATTCCTGTCAATTTAGCTAAAGTCATTTTTGGACCTTTAAGTGATTCTCACATGTATTTATTTATAGGTGAAGATGAGTAATTTTTCAGTATATTAAATTTATAATGTTTTGTAATGCAGTTTTTAATCTATTCTTGACACAGATCTCTCTAAGGGCCATATTTCTAAAGGGTTAGTTTATGATTTATGATCGCGGTTGTAAAGTACGATTGCATAGTACATTTGCACCCGAACCTTGTTAATTAACAACCGTTCGATCGTAGAATACTGTGCGCTTACCACAATGGTATTCTAAGGGGATTGTAAATCTACTATTTCGTTATCATAGATTTACGATCGGAATCGTAGATTTACGATTGTTAATCCTATCAGTTTAACGATTGTAAAAGGCGCTGTATCGCTAAAAAACAATACCGCGTTTTATAAATATGCCCCTTAATATCTAATTATATATATATATATCCCTTATTTTAAAGGTAGAGATTTAAGGTGCACTCCAGGGTCTTGTAGCAAACGTATGTTTTTATTCACACATATCACGGCAACGTTTCGGCCTTTTGTCTTAGGCCTTATCAAGCCAACATCTAAGTGTGCAAATTAGTGCAGCATTTATACAAGTTTATACTAATTTATAGCACTAGAGCACTTTTGTGATGTTAGGATTGGTTCATGAGATCACATGTGACATGTTTAGGGGTGGGACTTATTGTATAAAGCTGCACTAATTTGCACACTTAGATGTTGGCTTGATAAAGGCCTAAGACAAAAGGCCGAAACGTTGCCGTGATATGTGTGAATAAAAACATACGTTTGCTACAAGACCCTGGAGTGCACCTTAAATCTCTACCTTTGTATATATATTTAGTGGGTGGCACCCGGGCAAGTATTCAGCTTGGAGTGAGTGCCTGTATCTATTATATATATATATATATCCCTTATATTATATAAATTATTTCATAAGAGATTGCATTTAGTTTTTAGGAGCTACCATGTGGTGGGGGAATATGAATTACATATAGGAAAGGTGGTATATGTATGTGTGTACTATCTAACTATTACCATTTAAATGACCATCAGAAATGTATAAAAGTATAGCACTGTGTCTGCTCCACGTGAAAGGAAGTGTATTCCAAAAAAAGTTCTGTCTGCTACTCAGGATGTGATGTGTATTGTAATGGAAATATACACCAAGGCTCCTTATATACCACCTCCAGCCTGCAGGTGGTGTCAGTGAGTGATACTGTAAAAGACAAGACATCGCTGCTCTCTATAGCTAGGAGGAGAGAAAGTGAAATTAGATTGTGGTGTGTAGAGATGGCGGTTCGCGGACCTGAACCCGGATCCGCCGCGGATTTCTCCCGTCCGCGAACGGCGGATTATTCGGACTTTCCGGACTTCCGAACTGTATCTCGGTAATTACGAGGATCTACGATACTCGGGATACGGAAAAGACGAAGTCCTCGTAATTACGAGGATTCACGTAATTAGAGTAGTTCTCGTAATACGAGAATACTGTAAAAACGAGTAATTCGTGTAATTTCAAAGAAGAGCAAGCCACATGATCCAAATTAGCCAATGGCAGCTTCATAGTTACAGAAAGCCTCGTTTTTACGGAAATCTTCGTTTTTACGGGAATCCTCGTATTTTCGAAAAATACCGTTTTTTAAAGTCACGCTAGCGGACGTACTTTTAGGTATTGTTGGCAATTATACGTGCTTCTAAGGCCATTACCCAGGTCCCTGAGTGGTTAAGTGTACGTTACCAAGGCTATTTAGACCACTTTTAATGCGGATTTTGGCGAATTTCATTTTAATACGTTTTAACGGGTCCGCTCGCGGATTTTAGAATTTTCGGATTTTTTCGAAAATCCGCGGATCCTCGCGCGGACCGGATTTTTCGAAGTCGGACATCTCTAGTGGTGTGTGCTTTGGAGAGATATTGACTACAAGACAAGATCCTGTGTGTAAGACCTGTGTGTAAGACCATGTGTGTAAGATCCTGTGTGTAAGACCATATGATGGGAAAGACCCTGTGTATAAGACCCTGTGTATAAGATCCCGTGTATAAGACCCTGTGTATATAGACCCTGTGTATACGAATTCTGTGTATAAGGACCCTGTGGTATAAGACCCTGTGTTAAGATCCTGTGTATAAACGTGATAAGACCCTGTGTATACGATTCTGTGTATAAGACCCTGTGTATAAGATTCTGTTACTACATGTTGGGAGGAAAGATTATTGGACAGACAATTTACCTTATTGGATACAAACTCTGAGACAACAGATAAGTGTACACCAACTTACAAGGACACACAATATATAGGCCAGGTCAATATTTAAATTAGTGGACCATAGACAGGGACACCCCTGATTACTGCACATGTTATGTGGGGAACCTGTTTATGTGCACTGTCTGCTTTGTGCCAGACCACCAGAGTAACCCACTGTGTGCTATGCTACCCATAATCCTTCCATAAAGCAGTGATCTGGTACAAAGTCCACTAATTTAAATATTGACCTGGCCTATATATTGTGTGTCCTTGTAAGTTGGTGTACACTTATCTGTTGTCTCAGAGTTTGTATCCATAAGGTAAATTGTCTGTCCAATAATCTTTCCTCCCAACATGTAGTAACAGAATCTTATACACAGGGTCTTATACACAGAATCGTATACACAGGGTCTTATACACAGGTCTTATACACAGGATCTTAACACAGGGTCTTATACACAGGGTCTTATACACGAATTCGTATACACAGGGTCTATATACACAGGGTCTTATACACGGGATCTTATACACAGGGTCTTATACACAGGGTCTTTCCCATATAGGTCTTACACACAGGATCTTACACACATGGTCTTACACACAGGTCTTACACACAGGATCTTGTCTTGTAGTCAATATCTCTCCAAAGCACACACCACTAGAGATGTCCGACTTCGAAAAATCCGGTCCGCGCGAGGATCCGCGGATTTTCGAAAAAATCCGAAAATTCTAAAATCCGCGAGCGGACCCGTTAAAACGTATTAAAATGAAATTCGCCAAAATCCGCATTAAAAGTGGTCTAAATAGCCTTGGTAACGTACACTTAACCACTCAGGGACCTGGGTAATGGCCTTAGAAGCACGTATAATTGCCAACAATACCTAAAAGTACGTCCGCTAGCGTGACTTTAAAAAACGGTATTTTTCGAAAATACGAGGATTCCCGTAAAAACGAAGATTTCCGTAAAAACGAGGCTTTCTGTAACTATGAAGCTGCCATTGGCTAATTTGGATCATGTGGCTTGCTCTTCTTTGAAATTACACGAATTACTCGTTTTTACAGTATTCTCGTATTACGAGAACTCTCTAATTACGTGAATCCTCGTAATTACGAGGACTTCGTCTTTTCCGTATCCCGAGTATCGTAGATCCTCGTAATTACCGAGATACAGTTCGGAAGTCCGGAAAGTCCGAATAATCCGCCGTTCGCGGACGGGAGAAATCCGCGGCGGATCCGGGTTCAGGTCCGCGAACCGCCATCTCTACACACCACAATCTAATTTCACTTTCTCTCCTCCTAGCTATAGAGAGCAGCGATGTCTTGTCTTTTACAGTATCACTCACTGACACCACCTGCAGGCTGGAGGTGGTATATAAGGAGCCTTGGTGTATATTTCCATTACAATACACATCACATCCTGAGTAGCAGACAGAACTTTTTTTGGAATACACTTCCTTTCACGTGGAGCAGACACAGTGCTATACTTTTATACATTTCTGATGGTCATTTAAATGGTAATAGTTAGATAGTACACACATACATATACCACCTTTCCTATTATGTAATTCATATTCCCCCACCACATTGGTAGTCTCCTAAAAACTAAATGCAATCTCTTATGAAATAATTTATATAATATAAGGGATATATATATATATATAATAGATACAGGCACTCACTCCAAGCTGAATACTTGCCCGGGTGCCACCCACTAAATATATATACAAAGGTAGAGATTTAAGGTGCACTCCAGGGTCTTGTAGCAAACGTATGTTTTTATTCACACATATCACGGCAACGTTTCGGCCTTTTGTCTTAGGCCTTTATCAAGCCAACATCTAAGTGTGCAAATTAGTGCAGCTTTATACAATAAGTCCCACCCCTAAACATGTCACATGTGATCTCATGAACCAATCCTAACATCACAAAAGTGCTCTAGTGCTATAAAATAGTATAAACTTGTATAAATGCTGCACTAATTTGCACACTTAGATGTTGGCTTGATAAGGCCTAAGACAAAAGGCCGAAACGTTGCCGTGATATGTGTGAATAAAAACATACGTTTGCTACAAGACCCTGGAGTGCACCTTAAATCTCTACCTTTAAAATAAGGGATATATATATATATAATTAGATATTAAGGGGCATATTTATAAAACGCGGTATTGTTTTTTAGCGATACAGCGCCTTTTACAATCGTTAAACTGATAGGTTAACAATCGTAAATCTACGATTCCGATCGTAAATCTATGATAACGAAATAGTAGATTTACAATCCCCTTAGAATACCATTGTGGTAAGCGCACAGTATTCTACGATCGAACGGTTGTTAATTAACAAGGTTCGGGTGCAAATGTACTATGCAATCGTACTTTACAACCGCGATCATAAATCATAAACTAACCCTTTAGAAATATGGCCCTTAGAGAGATCTGTGTCAAGAATAGATTAAAAACTGCATTACAAAACATTATAAATTTAATATACTGAAAATTACTCATCTTCACCTATAAATAAATACATGTGAGAATCACTTAAAGGTCCAAAAATGACTTTAGCTAAATTGACAGGAATTGCTCTCCTGAGAATTTTTGCAATTTATTTCATTGTTTATTTTGCATATTTCTAAAAGTTATTTACATTTTTGTGTGTCATAGTGCAGCAGAATCACCAGTCCCCATCATAGACAGGGACACCCCTGATTACTGCACATGTTATGTGGGGAACCTGTTTATGTGCACTGTCTGCTTTGTGCCAGACCACCAGAGTAACCCACTGTGTGCTATGCTACCCATAATCCTTCCATAAAGCAGTGATCTGGTACAAATCTGTGGCAGCGGTGTTGGTAATACCATTTATTCTCCCTGTTTTCAGCAGTTATCAGTTATTAAAAATTGCTCTGAAGCATTTTTTTTTCAATTAGATCTGTATAAAAGAGTATATAAATATATAAATCCATTTCTTTAGGTAACCTGGGAATGAAAAAATGTTTGTTTATATGTTAGATTATTAGGGCAATGCTATTATAATAACATGACGCTGTGAGGTACCTTCTGTTATAATATATGAGGTACCATCAGCCATTACCTTGGATGTTTTGTTTCGTTATAATTAATATTAGAACGCTGGTTAAAGTGTTAATGCTATAACATCCAACTGTGAAACTGTGTGCACATCAGCAAGGAAGGAGTTAAACAGCACAGAAGATCATCTGCTTCTGGCAGAATATCTAGGTACAGACTTGGTTCTACAGATAGTTTCCTAATTTTATTCTCTTACAACAAATTAGAAGAGCTATCCATCCAAAAAATCCTATTGTTTTCAAACTTAATAATTTGACCTTTATGTTTTAGCACCAGCTGTCTCGGGGAGAAAAAAAAAATAGCTTACATTCTGAAAAGAGTGTGTATGTCCGTTGGTACGTCATACATTGATATAGCTCTAAATAAAGAGAGTTAATGACTCACTGCATAGACAGATCCATTTGTGGAACAGAAGTCACCCTCAAAAAGGAACTCCGGTTCATTTACTCCTTAACATTACCTCGGGGTATGAATATTTATGCTGACATATCATGAACAAACTCAGTTATTTCAAAAGTCTCTTTCTGACTGATATTAAAATACAAATGCATTGGTAATAGCAGGGCTAGCTGGTATTGTAATATTATCAATATACCATTTATTTGTCTTATAGAAGGATAATTGCAATCTCTCTCTCTTTTTTTTTTTTTTAAATATTACAACATTTGAATTTTAAAGAGTAAAAAACTAAATCTAAACAAGTCTAAATGGATTCTATATTCCTAACAACAGATAGATGTCCCTCCCCTTGAATTCAACCATTGTGGAGAAAACCACTGTTAAAGTCACAGTTTTCTGACAATTCCTGATTTTTTTCAGCCCTCCTTCCTATTGGATAACACATGGTTTGGGCTCAACAGTGTTATCCGAGGGTGAGTTGAACTGGATGAGTTTAACTCATGATAGGGAATGTCACCAAAGTTTACGAACTGCACTTTTTCCAGCAACACGTAATGTAGTCCATTTAGAAGATGAAATTATAGAAGGTGAAATTTACAATTTAAAAGGCTATAGAAAATTTAGCTACATTAGAGTTCTAAATTGGCCTTGTCTTTGTGATATGTTTCAGGAAATTTTTCACTTATCTGGCAACCCTAGCTCTGCCTACTACCATATAGCAGGGACTTGAGTGACCAGCTTAGAAGCATGAAAACGTTCCTTGGCCTATATTCATTTATGACATTATGAAAGAAGACAGTGACCACTAATTCAAAGTATATAATAATGACATTCTCCCTGAATGTAAAAGTCTATCGTAAATTATACAAGGTCCCTACACATCCCTGTAATGTATGGAGTACAACCTTTTATACAGGTCATGGAACTTTTTAGTTGTTTGTTTACTATAATAGAAATATTAAAAATGTGAAGACACACAGGAAGTTGTAATACGTAACTTCCGTGCTCCTCTTCCTTCTGGGTTTTCACGATTCAGTACTCACTTACCATGAGTTACTGCATCTGTTCCCCATCCCTGTTCCCCCCAGATCACCAAAATATTAGCTTTGTGTACCAGGACTTTTACTTTTTTATCTATCACTGAATCTGGGGCCAATTAACAATAAGCTAATGTTTCAGAGTTAGATGTTTATATAAATATGCCAGAGCAAGGACTCAAGTATCTGAAAGGCTTTTTTAAATGAAGCCTATACAAAAAAACTCAATGATATGTGTCAATTTTGTGAACATTTTCAGCAAAATAGAATTTACTGTATATATATTGCAAGTGGGTCCTATTGAATTATAAAGTCAAGGTCTGCCAAAACACTTCCATTTTTTTATATATTATATAAGACAGTATAAAAAAAACACTCACCTCACACCCACCCACACACTAAACAACATAAAAAAATATAAACACAATATACACATATGCTGTGGTAAGGAAAAGGCCCAACATTATAGATGGTGGTGCAGCTCATAGATCAGATGGATATATCTAGTAAGAGTCCACAAATCACTGAGTCTATACTGAGCATGAACAACCAGTCTCCTTAACGTGGATGCTGTATCAAAAAGCCAAAGTTGTTATCTGCCTGAAAAGCTAAATTTGTAATCCGGCTTTAAAGAGTCTGGCCGGGACTTACGTTTCCGCGTCTTTACCACCGACCAGTGCACTGTCCACCATTTTCCTGGGTCCGACACGATACCTCCGGCTCCACTCGTCATGCTAGGCTCCGCTATCCAAGAACCCCTGGTTGGATACACACAACCACCCGATTGAGCTGCACAGTCACCTATGGACAACACAACTTGGTGCGAAGGTGTTACCGCAAAACCACACTATTTTGGCCAACCAGTCGATATCCGCAAGATATCGGCCCGTATGTATCTACTTTTAAGGTTCATACACACATGCAATCACATTGGCAGATCTGCAGGCACAGTGTATGAATGTGCTCAGGCCTTGTTGACAGATCTGCCCAGTGGATCATCACAAGCCCCAACTGCA